>OZ026811.1:865887-1132713 GCA_964023185.1 Macaria liturata | reverse complement strand
CACGCTCTCTGTTAACGGGTAAATACAATAACATACCATATATGCCGAAAGGCTTACTTATGGAGCGCATTTTGCACCTTGTGTTGTTGACGAACATTTGTATGTATACCTACCCTACCCATAAGTGCAGACAATTAAATGTAATACTAGTGACTCCCAGTTCTGTACGCAATCAGCATTTTCCGAGTTGTTTGTACATACATATATGTTTGTCTTTTTTTCTGTAATCTGTTAATTAACTTGTTCGTTGTGTCGGGATTCGTGTCACTGCGGTACTTTGCTCTACCTTTTCGCCATGCAACAAATAATGATGAACTGAACAACTAGTTCATAGATTAAACTAAACCCTCCAAATTGTGTATTACAGTAAAACCGTGAGGAGTGACGACATCGTCCCACAAGCAGACGAAGGAAGCGCTCCGGAGGAAAACATGGCGCCCGAGGCTGACGCTGAAGGTACGTTATAATTACTTATATATAGTAAGCCTTACATAAGACTGTGCAAAATAACTAATTTTATAATAACGTGTTTAATTTTGACTCTGAAGAATTCTAATTTGGCGACTACATAATAAGTCCTGTAGTTAGTTCTAATATGTTACAATTTTACATGTACTTGACATGTTCTTTTCTATCCGTAGGCATGCCTCAGAAAAGCAAAGCCAAAAATTCAAAGAAGAACGTTGGCAAAGGCAAGAGGAAGGGCTCCGCCCCCAAGTCCGAGGCGGGCGCGGCGCTGGACGCCAACGGAGCTCTCGACAACAACAAGGTTACCGCAGAATAAATACTAACACTACACCGACATACGACGAGCTTTCCTTATTCAGTTACACACTGCATTCTTATGCGACTGCTGGCTTACTGGGAACTCACATAAAACTTAAAAAACAAAACCAGACAGTCCAAAAAAATATCAGTCATATTATTCCATAATTTTTTGAGTGGTTTAGTACGATATTATAACCCGGTACATTGAACGTGGCATTTACAAATGGCGGCGAATCATTACGTTCTTTTCGCACTAATAGAGAAGCTATAACCGAACAAGCAGAAAGTCCGCAGGTAGACACCGTTTTATGGTGGAAGTGCCGAAGTATCGAACACAGCGCTTTGCTTCAACGTTTATTGTACGGACGGCAAAGCTTTGGAACACTTTACCAGAAGCTGCGTTTCCTGCGAACTACAATCCAGGGGTTTTCAAATCTAAGAGTTAATAGGTATCTTCTAGGTAAACGTGTTATACCCTAGGCTGCAGCAATGCTTAACATCAGGCAGGCTGTAGTCAAACGTATACCTATCCCACGTAAAAAAAAAGCTTTATTGAGCGAGAAGGATGGAATGATTTTCGATGATTTCAGATGTGAAGTTCAATGAACCGAATACTAACAAATTTTGTTACAAATTCATAATTGGATAACCA
Source organism: Macaria liturata (assembly GCA_964023185.1). Lineage (NCBI taxonomy): Eukaryota > Metazoa > Arthropoda > Insecta > Lepidoptera > Geometridae > Macaria > Macaria liturata. The sequence continues at coordinate 1,131,293 of OZ026811.1, read as the reverse complement.
GCTGTTCCAATCTAATAGTATATTAACTAAAACCACTGTTTAAAAGTTGTGCGCAAGTTCCCAGTAACTCAGTATTTTATGATAATTTCTAGGCGGAGCAAAGCCACAATTCCGAAACGGAACATTTCGGTCAAGGTGATGCGCCAGTTTCCAATTAAATGTACCGGAAGGTAAATTCACATTATATTTTAGTAGGGTTCCATGTAGTTAATTTGTCTTCATTTTATGTATATTGTGTTGAATAGTGTTTCTTTTTTGTTGTTTGTTTTATTTTATTCGAAGGAAAGCTTAATTTAGATTCTAATAAAAACTAAGGTTGCTTGGTGATGGTCACAAAATTTTACAATAATAATGAATTTGAAGTTGCAATCGAATTATGAATGAAATTTGAATATGATTCGCTTATGTTCTGTGACCACCATCAGCATTCATACAACTATGATACTACCATTGGAATTACACAAAACCTGTTGGGAAATAAACATCAGATTGTTACAATTAGCACGTATTTTTGTGGTCGCATTATGAACTAGTTAATGTACCATCGTGTGTATACGTGCCTGAAGATCTAAAAGACTTCCCTATTGTGAGACTGATTTTGTATTACTATAATTGACACATTGTGTGTTCGATTGATAATAATATGATAAAGACAAGTAAGCGACTGTGTTGAGGCTAATTTTGAAGCTTCGATAAGACCTAATGAGACAACAAGCCTCTCGGTGTAATGTGCTACTGAGAGTGATGCCCACTATAGTCAGGTATACATATGTACCTGCGGTGGCACTATGTATTAGATCGGTAAGGACCCGCAAACACCGGTTCATCTGACAAGTGATAAATAATATATATTGCTAAATTGACCTGTTCATTGTTAAGTCATGGTTTCATAAAAGTGAGAAGACTTGGTAAGTGATGTGTTTTGTTTTTGAGCATATGATGTACTGAGTCGGCATTATTTATTTACACATAGTATATTTACAATTTACCAAATCATTATTTTATTTTTAAGGCGGTTCGATCTGTGTGATCCGTTTCGTATGTCATAATCGATTGCGGTCTTCTTTTAGCAATAAATTATCATTGAAAATCAAATATGTGGGTCGTAAGCGCATCATACTCGATTACGTAGATCGAACCGAATCGTTTTCAGACTTGTTTTTGGGAATTCTTCATACTTTAGGTGTTTAGGCGTGTGATGTGAGTGAAAGTGTTCCAGAAACTGGCTTCATAGCATGTACATGTAAGCGATACTCTGATTGATTTACTTAAACCCTTCTAGTAGACAAACCAGCCACAACCAAGTAAAAGATAAGACAAGATAAGACAAGGCATTACTTACATGTATGTGCTACAGGAGCGGTCTGTCGCTCCCGGCTGCTGAGCAGGCGGGCTGCTACAGAAATGATTCGTACACTAATTGTGAACTCGACCTATATTATAATAAAATTATGTCGACCTTTCCGTACCGTAATGATAGGAGAAAGAACTTAGTATAGATCTTGCATTTATTGAATGATTGTTGGTGCTTTGAAATTAGTGGGACTGCCTGAAACGAGTCTGAAACTAATAGATTTAAGTCTAACGATAAACGTTTATTGAAACTGAATGAACATTCGCATTTTGACTCTCCAATCTATAGGGTATTATTTCGATAGAAAAAAAAACTTAGATTTGTTAGTGATAATATATTTATATGCATTTTCGGACACTCAATATTGCGAATGTTATTCAATTTATATGTATTTTTGTAAATTTGTTATATTGTTATACTTAAATTTAGCTGGAATGACTAACAAGGATATTTGTGACAGTCTCGAAACTCGGTCGGTGCTCGGCTCGCGACGCAGCGTACATACACGAGTTACATTCCATTTCTAACACAATGAACCTTCAGAGCGTATGGGTGGCCGACGCCGACCGGGAATGGAACTAAATGAAGACTTTACAATTTTGAATGCTTGTACCCTGGCCGGAACATACAAGAGATATGTTGCTACTGTAACTTGAATAATGTAATTGATTTGTAAAATCAACACGATCAGAAGTGCTCGGCGAGCACGCGACACTGCAGCCACGACGCTGTTCCAAGTGAGTTTTTGCTAACAAAGTATAACGCGGCCGCGCGCCGGCGGCGGGCGGGACGCAGCCACTGCGCTCCTAGCCTGCGGCACTATATTATACATTTAAACATATATTATTGCTTGCTTATTAAATAAAACACAATGTTAGAGTGTAGATTTTTAACTTCAATGTATTTTGATTTGTAAGAATGTTGTGTATCGACGATAAAAGCATGCTGTCCCCTTCGGGCGGGGCTGAGAAGGGACTCTCGCTGTATAGAGAGGATCCATCGTTTAAAGGCACCTTTGTATTTCTCGATTCATTCAATGACTAGCCTTGGTTATTTGAACACTTTTAATGCTATTATTCTTAACATATTATAAAACGTAGGTTCCAAGAAGGAAGTAGATTTTATTTTTCTCTTTTCAAGTCCATCATTCACTATAGTTTTAGATTATTCAACAATATGATACCTTTACTCGTCGTTTTGTAACTTGTTTGCTGACAATGGTCGTTTACTATTCTCAACATAATATGATAATCAACATAAATATTAGTATAACTTGTCATATTGTACTACATAACATTTCGTAATTGAAGTAGCAAACGTGGAACTGTGGCTTTTTGAAAACACTTATAACTTATAAACACCTATGTAAACCTGCATAAATTTTTAAAAAAATGTTCATGTTATTTAGTTTATGAACACAAAAAATATTGGATGAATTTAAATTGTAAAGAGTTGTATTTGTCTTCAAATAAAACGTTCCATTAAAAATCAGTGTTTTATTGTGAGTCCAGATTTAACCTTTTATGAATTTTAGTAATGGTAGTTTCTTGTAGGTTAGCTAAATGGTTGATAACTATCTGCGTTGCATCTTTGATGTCATTGTATTGGTGCAGAAGCTGAACATGCAAATGTTTGCTTTTCTCATCAAGTAACTGGTCTATTACCATTTCTGTCTCTATGAGTTTATCATACACCTCCTTGTTACTTTTGGACATCTGTAATGAAGGAAAATGTATGTTATCTATCATTGGCGTTTGTGTTAGGCACACACACATATTAATGATTAATTAACGGCTACCAGCGGTGTGTACCCTTATTCATCTGGTATAATGGCCTATGTTAATCTAGGGTAGGGCCTATTTCCATACCAAATTTCAATCAAATCAATTCTGTAGTTCAAGTGTGACAAACAAACATTATAGTTTAAGTGTGATGTGTGGTACATAAGCCCTTTTCAGATAACTATCCAAGTTTTATTTTCCGGTATCGAAAAGGAAGATAGGAATAGGAGCACTTAATGTCACTCTTTCCTGTAGGAAAAGAATTTATTTTCTTTTAGATTGTAATCTAAAAGAAAATAAATTCTTTTAGCATATAATATGAATTGTACTGTGTAGGCGGATTTAATTTAGAGACGATAGGTAGTTACTAAAATGATGTTGGTCTTAGTGTTACTGTATCCTACAGACTTAGTACAGGTTACATTATTTGCTATATAAGCTGGAAAATTGAGAATGCAATTTTTACAAAGAAAAGAATGTGAAATTCTTAAAACATTTAATTATATATCATCATCAATGTCAACTGGGTCTCCTACACCCATAGCACAAGCCAACATGCTGTTAATATGTCTGCCTTCTTCCTCTTTGAATACATATCCATTGGTCTTATCAACAAGGTTCTTAACATTAATTAAACTCTTCTCTTTAAACATATTCACAAGTTGGAAACTAACTAAACTATAGCTTTCTATAATGGACACAAAAGCACTATTCAGTTTTTTATACTTGTTTGTAAAATTATCTGAATCCAAACATTCCAACAGGTATGATAAGTCCAATACTTCAGTGTAGAAATCAATACCAAATTGAAGTTTGTCCATGTGTTTCTTCAGTAAATCTACCTTTGTCAAAAGATTTATATGAGGCAACCCAATTTTTAGCATAGCACTCAATGATAACATTAGGGCTGATATGAATTTCCCTGCATCAGAGCAATGGTGGGAGTCTACCAAATGTATGACACAAAGCTGCATGTTGAAGTTTGACAACTGTGAGAAAATATTGGTCAAACTGTGATGATGACAATACAGCTCCACTTGTCCTGGCAGATCAAATATGAAGTTAGTGTTGTTGTCTCCTTTAATTTGAGCCAAAAGCCAATCAATGTTCTTCTCCAAATACTCCATGCAGTAGAGCAAAGCACCATTGGGCCCAAGGTTGTGTTGCTCCATAACTTCTTCAAGAACAACTAACTTCCTTATATCAACATCAGGTTCGTAAGACATCATGTCATTAGCAGGATCCAAATTTACTACAATGACTTGCCTTCCCAACTTTTTCAATAATTCAGTCATTTTGCTACAGTAAGTAGTCTTGCCTGCTCCAGGGGGGCCGATGACCAGTTGACCATAATATCTATGTGCAGGCTTAAACCGTTTTACTTCCAACTCCATTTAGCTGGTTTCTTCTCCTCTTTTCAGATCCAAAATTATATCTTTGCAGGCTTTCACCGTTTCAATATCATATGACTTCAGGTTGATAAAAATGCAGAGTGTATTTGTGATGTTGATTGCTTCTGCCAGATACCGGGCTGCCACTTGCTGCTCTTCTGCTGAAGCACCAAAAATTACTTTTGTGGAATAAATATCTTCAGTACCTAGAGGGTTATGTACTTGATCTTTTTGTATCAGTAGCATACTTCCAATCTTTTGATACTGGGACACAATTAACAATGTTTTATCTGTATACTCTGCAAGAACTATCTCTGTGGGAACATTATCAATATCAGCTGCTATTGATTTAAATAATTTCTGTTCACTCTCAGTTGGCTTTATGGTTAGATTTTTCATTACATCAAGTAGTTCCATGATTTCAGTTTCTAAAATATACCAAAAACTATGTTTACTAAAAACTTAAGGTATGCACACATTAAACTAACATAATAATATATAAGAGAAAATACCTATTCAATCACATCACCCAGGATGAGCACAACGAAGAATGATTTAGCAAAATAAACTATGGTTTATTTTCGAGGTTATATTTGAATATCATAGGAACTTGTACAAGTACGTAGTAAGTATTGTATGTAAATGCTCAAGTCCAAACAATGTATGATTTAGTCTATAAAATGTTTAAGCTTTATCTGCATTTTGCAGCCAAAATGTATCAACCGAAAATAAAAACAACAAGTAATGATGTGAAGGTGACTTACTTTTTCAACAGCGAGAGCTTCTGTAAATACTAAAAACGCTCTCAAAAAGATCCGCCTTAGCTCAGTGTCTCTTTTCAACGAAGAAGTCGATTTACATAGGTAGTAAAATTATGGTGAAATATTATATAGTCCGCCAGTAATGCAGCAAAACTACAAACAACGCTATACACATACAGTATACAATGCAAAATGTAATAAAATATTCTATTCTATCTATGGTTGGTTGTTGGTGAACTTGGTGAAGTTTGAATAAGGCAGGTGTTGCACTGAAGCCAAGCCGTAGACAAATATATTATTTGGTTTGGCTGCTATACCATTATTATAAGGATGGGATAGAAAATGATAAAATGAAGAAGTCAGCATTTGGAAGGATTTATTTAATACCTAGTTAAATTAGTCAATTTTTTAAGTATCAGTTTAAATAATTTATGTTAGGGTTCCGTGCCCCGGTAAAAAAGTGTAGAAAATATGGCGGCGCTTGTAGTACCTACTTATTCAATGTTATTTGTACTTTAAGTGATTATTACCTACTTACACTGTAATTGTAATCATGATCAAAACAAAACTTAACGTGTACAATGTATGTGGGCAAGAACGTCAAAAGTTGTACACTGCTTAAAAAATTTGCTTCATTTTTTTTGGCAGAATATCCTTTGATATTTCTTATGAATGATCTCTAATAATTCTTTTTTCTGAAAATCTTAAAAGTTTTCTTGTAAAATCGTTTTTTTGTGAGAAATTATCAATTTTCTAACAGTAGGCATTCATTTGAATCCTGTTCGTTACCGACTGTTTTTGGTTCATTAGGATAGTAAAATATAAAAACATAAATATGTGAAAATATTCTTTATTAAACGAAAGGAAACATGTTTTTTTACATTTTAAATGTAATAATCAGTTTAGTAACATAGAAACACACCAGATTTATCTACCTTTCCTGTCCAGTACGTTACTCATAGTATAAAATGTATCACAAAGTTTATCATAAAATTCACAATATTGACCGTTTACATAATAACCTATTTAAATGTATTGTATTTTAAGGAGTAAAATTATTTCTTTAAATAATATATATACGTATTTTAAATATTTTTTAATATAATCAACATTTTAGGAACTTTAGTTTAGGGTACAGTCTCGTAACAGGACATGTTCATAACGAACAGGACATTGTAGGGTTAGGTTTACATGACGCTTAAAAGTAGGAATTTTCCTACTTTTAAGCGTCATGATCTCTCCCACTGATTCCAGGTAATTGTTTGATCTAAATCGACATTGGGTTTAAATTGAAGAGGCTTATTTTTGCAGTTTCTGCATTTTCCATGCATGCACAAAGGATTGTACTTATGTACATGTACATAAGTACCATGTGTGGTGCTTAAACTATTTATTACAATAGATGAGTTAATCTACAAATATAAAGTATCAGACATATCAATTAATATTTTGTTATTGAACTTATGATGAGTCACAAATATGAAATATATATGTCGCAGTGATCTGGTTGAATCTGCTATTCGATTGAATGACTAGCGCGTTCATATAATGACGATATTTAATTGAAACGTCTTGCCTGAACGTCATGTAGTGAAGTCGTTGAATGTGATATAGCTGACTTTGTAATGTTTTATAACCACCAAAACCACAGTAGGATAGATTATTTTTTTTTATAAAAAAATTAAGTAAGTTTCAATCACTTAACTGATTTTATGTCTGCTCTGTTCAAAGAGCTTTGTTATAATACAGTACTAGTTGGACGTTTAGTGACGATTGTTCAATCAACGTTCGGCGTAGTCATTCAATTAAATGTCGTCATTATATGAACGCGCTAGTCATTCAATCGAATAGCAGATCCAACCAGATGCCTGCGACATATCAACTGCTTAACGAATATACTCTAATTCAATTTATTCAGACTACTGGTGATATTCCGTATTTTGGTCTCGGTGTATCACACACTCACACACTTCAATGTGACACTGATAACTTTTATAATTTGACAACTTCGAAGAGGGTTACCAGTTTAATCTTCAAATGTTGAAAATATAAAGCCTACGACATACTATCAGACGCGAATGTTTATTACACGAGAATTCACGACACAAGAACTTAGTTGTCTTGTCTTCCTTTGAAGGACGTGGAGGTTCCTTGTCAAGTGCATTGAAAAAACCAACAGTCCTGCGTAAGCCACCAAAATATTGGCCGCAAAGGCGCCAATAGCAATAAAAATAATTAAATATATAGCAAATAGACCCATTGCCCACTTGGGAGTTTAGAGTTAAATACGCAAATAGGCCAATGCGAATAGTTAAGTCAGATCCCAGCTTTAGTTTGCAAAGAGCAAACTTGTTATATAAACTTTGTTTTGTATCACGCAGTTTTTACCACTAAAGCTGGTGACTAGTGTTATAGCACCATGAAGTTACAGAATACATAGTACAATTATAAGTCGCGTTAATAGTATGTCTCGGACTTTAGTATGTTAATTATCTGTGGTGCTTATTAATGAAAGCTGGCAACATTCTGTTTACAAATGTTTTCTTTTTCTCTTTGATTGTCAAAAACTGACAAGATGGTAGCGTATTTCTTTTAATTCTATTTAAATCCGAAAAAATCAGTAATTTCTTGAAATATATTTGCGTAAACTCTTTAATTTCAGTGTAGAGAATATTCGCTAAAGTGATAATTACATGTATTAGTGATTTTAACCGGACTGTGATTATCATAACCTGCAATGTTTATTTCAGACGAAGGGTACCAGCAGCTTTGGTAAACGTCGAAATAAGACACACACCCTTTGCAGACGGTGTGGTCGATCATCTTACCACATTCAAAAGTCACAGTGTGCCCAATGTGGATATCCCGCAGCTAAACTGCGTTCCTGTAAGTAACTAAAAAAGTTATTGACTAGACCTATAAAATACTTCCAAACTTCTAAATTCATAGTTTGTACTTTATGGATTCATCTGAATGTATCTCCTTTAAATTGAGCTAATGGTTTATGTTAGTTTTTTTGTATTCGCCGGCTATAATCGCATCATAACCTCGAAACTGTTGCGGTACAGTGATGATGATGAATGCTATATGGACTATCAAACATCTAATGCATGTGTTTGTATAGTTTTTATTGTGGCTCTAGCTATCCAATGCTATGCAACATGATACGGTAGATAAAATGGTTGCATAGAAAATTTTAATGAGCTTTTTAAGTGCTCCCTGTGCTTATTGACAGAATTCATTTACCATGCTTTCATCTGTATGCTGTGCTATTATCACTATAAATGATTTTAAGACCGGTCACATGCTAAGAGAGGCCTATATCCAGCAGTGGGATTCATAGGCTGGATTATTATGATGAAGTTATGTCAGTTGTGGTATATAATTTATATCTTCTCACATTTTATGTACCTACTTGCTTCTATATCATGTATGTATCAGTTTCCTAAAACTAGGTACTAACCAACTCTTACTACTATTTGTAAAGTTGGGAGTGATTGAAGTTAATTATCAGGAAAATTAATGTGTGCTATTTTTATTTACTAGTATTTTTTGTGTGTTTATATTATTTTTTGATCCTACTTGATTGGAGGGATATTCTACACTGGAATTTTCCTCTGTATAAGTAGGTAAATAAGTTGAAAATGTTCTTTGATGGTGGGTTATTTTTAAACTATCTATATGGATGTTTACTACATTTATTTAATTTAGGTAACTGATTTTCAATGGCCTTACTTACATTAGCCGTTTAATCAACAGCATAGGTTGAAATAGACCCATCCTACTGACCTCTTGGAGCATATTCATATTAACAGATCATTGAGCATATCCCGATTATTTACCTAAATTTAAATGGTAACAGAAATTAAATTATATATTGACCAAAGAAAACAAATTCCATTTGTGTTTTTCTGACTTTCGTAATGTTGCAAACATTTTATTAATTAGCATGTAATCACATAATTTACTGTTAAAATTTTGATCGGGCAATCTTTATTGTTTCCCATTGTTTGTATCACTTTGCTCTTAATACATGCATTTTTTTTAAAACCAAGTAATTGAGTAGATATAGTAATAATTGTAATCTGCATCTCAACACTGTTGTGTTGAGATGTAGCAGAAGCCATACAAGCTCACCCACTTCGAAGAGTTAAATAAATATTGAAGAAGTATCATTGTAATTATAAATATGTTATTTTCTTCTTTTTTCAGACCACTGGTCAGTGAAGGCCAAGCGCAGGAAGACCACTGGAACTGGCCGCATGCGTCACCTGAAGATCGTGAGGAGGCGATTCCGCAACGGTTTCAAGGAAGGCAAGCCCACACCCAAGAAAGCCGTAGCCTCTTCGTAGATTTACTGCATATAATAAATAAAAAGTTTAAAAAAGCCTATGTGTATTTTAACTTTCACGTGAATATCACCATCAGGTACCTAAACATTTCATATGTATAATTAGTAAGTTTTATTTAATTAGCTAGTACCTACTTTACCTAGAAATACATACAGACTTGTTATTCTTCGTAGTATGATGTATGTCCTACAAGTCGCTCCATAAGTAGGTTATGCCTGTTAGGTATCCTTATGAAAATGATGAGGTGGTTGACCTAAGGCTTCACCTAAAAAAAAAGGGAAATTAACAATAACTAGTACTTATACCAACATTTTCTGATTGTAGAACTAGGATGTACTATAGAAATTAAGTCGAATAGGTACATACCTAGTGAATTCTTTGTTACTAATATTCAAATTAAGTAAAATTGAGAATTTCGTTGAAAAAGTGGAAAATAATGGGGATGCAGTTGGGAGTAATATACCTATCTACTTGCTTAGTTTATCTGTCCTATTGCTCACGACTACGCTGTTAAGATTATTAACCAGGAAATAAGTACATTATGATAAAGTTTTGTGATAACTTACAGTGAATGAGTTTAGTGGTTTAGACGATATTATATTTATTATTTTCCATGGTAATGTAGGTATGTAATTTTGATCCTTCTTCATTCTCCAAGGATGAGACAATTTGAATGAAATTAAATAAGACGATAGATTAGACCTGAGATTATCATATTAGTATCTCAGAATACAGAAAGCTGTATTCTGAGATTAGTACATAGGTATCATTCGTCGCGCCGCAGATGCTCAATGCAATAAAAGTGCTACTTTTTTTTTGGTAGGCTAAATAAGCAAATCGCGCTTAGTCGCAGTGCTAAAGACAGTTATTTTGACAGCATGTTAGGAAATGAACCAAGCGGGATTTTTAAAAATATTTGAATTGTATGTACAAACAGTAGGTATATATATATTTCTAAATATCATCATGGTAATCTAATTATTAACATTTCAAACGCTATGGGGGAGATAATTACCATTATATTCTGTGGTTCAGTTACTTTTTTTAACTACTTCTTTAAATCGTAAGTTGAATAAAATGTAATGTAAGTAAATATAATATACCTAGAGGTAGGTACTAGACTTACGTAGGTATTTATTTACCTAATTAATTGGTGACAAAATTCTAGACGTACTGTCTAATTTGTTTATCAATATTTATTAATACATATATCATAGTTTTAATTTCAATTAATATTTATTTTTGCGATTGTGATAGCAGTAGTTAAGTAAGTAGGTATATACCTTATCGCCTGGAAAACAAACAAAAAACATAGATATATACTAGATGTGGCGCTTATATTGTTTCAACACTTTTTGGTCACCTACAGTTATTATATTAATCGGAATGCATGATGCTGTAACCAAAATGGCAGTGAACTGAGTGACTGACGGATGAGCAATGAAATGACGATGACGTGCAACGGTAGGGGCGGAGCGGGTGTGCTGGCGGTCGTGGCGCGGTGCGGTGCGGCGGTCACCACTACAACTACTCCCACACCAGTCGGCCGACGATCGCCTTCGTGCACCGGCCCCTATCCGGTCGCTCCACTTTTCTAGTACACGGCTTACTTATAAATTATCATAACCAATATCGCCCGAAGGCGATAACATTATCGTGCTATGACGCGTCGCTACATTTTAAAGTCTTCAAAAGATAAGGAAACGTGAAGTGATTAAGATTTTACTTTACCTGTGTGGAGAATGTGCGTGCTCTGACGTTCTCACCGGAGGAAAACTTTAATACCGTTACGTAGTGATATTTTACAATGTCGTTGTTTAAGAAGAAAGCGCCGAAATATGCGCCTCCACCAGTGCCTCCAACGCCTCCAGTGGATGACACACAACATGCAAATGGTGTTGACAACAACAATGGCTCGCAGAAATCACAGCTGGTGTTCCACTGTCAACAAGCCCACGGTAGTCCCTTGGGACTCATATCTGGATTTTCAAACGTGAAAGAGCTGTATCAGAAGATCGCAGAATGCTACGACTTTCCGGCAGAAGATGTAAGATTCCATTTAAGTTCAAACTTTGGTTCAGAGATTTATTAAGTTAGGTGGTATATGTACATATATAACTAGGTATGTACAGTAAATACTTATGTAAGTGAAGTGAATCAGTCTGTGAATAATTTCGCACATTTCATACTTAGACAGGTACTTAGGCCTGATATGTAGCTTGAGTAGATATGTGATATTTTACACGTGCATAGAAAACGACAACAGGCATAAACATCTAAATAATATGTATAAATACGTCATGCGAAGTATTTCTAAAATAGAAAAATCTCGATTATCAACCTAATGGTCACGTGCTTATTATAGAAAATGAATGCATATAATGTACTTGACTTGAGTCTTAGCTCTATTAAACATTACTGATTAGCGTCCACTGATAATAACGAATGAATGTGGTAGTGTTTAGATTGCCATGATGACTGTACACTTACACAAATTATTTTGTATCTGTAGGACCCTGGCTCTGCTGATTACTTTATTAATAGGCGTCTTCTTTCCTGTTAGACAATTTATAATATAGAGCTTCTATTCATAGGATACAAACTAAGCTCAATGACTTGTCATATACCTATATGTATGTAGATAATAATTATAGCCGAAATAGTTCGCACTCAACTAATTATAATCATACACGACTGTTATTATAATCAATTACCATATTCTGACTAATATCTCATATAGAATAGATAATAATAATTTAGCTCATTAGTAAATCGTACAACATTCCATAGGTTTGCATATTTACTTCGATGAGCAACGTTCATTAAACAATGAAAAAAAATCTTACGAATTTGTAGAAAATGGACATCTACCAAATATAAAAGCTTAATCTAGGTAGGTACGTAAAAGGTCAGAACGAAGCGAAACTGGCATGGACACCAATTCTGTGCCTGTATGATATTTCACGCTTTGTGAAAATAGCGAAGGCAGTGAAGGTTGGTAGCTGTCAAGGCCGTGAGAATAACAATGATCATTTGGCTGCCTCTGTTTTAGATATTGTTTAAAACAAATATTTCATTTTATACCAACCAAAAAATCTTTGGTGTCACAACTTTCTCATTATACAAAATTATGAAGTACAATATAATATAATTACTTAGTACTTTAATAAAGTAATTTGGCCAATAATTTAGTTTAGTAAAATAGCGCGTGTTCTCACCGACGGTAAATTTATAAAAATGTCAACGTGTGCGGAAGTATGGGTGGCTGAGCAGCTCAGGAAGTGGAGCGGCCCAGGGCGCAGCTTCGCACTCGTGTCATAACCAACGCAGTAACTGACTGCAGATTCACTAGCCAACTCCATACTAACTCTGTAACGTATAGTGCTATAGCATGACCTACACGACTTGGGTCAAGGACCGGGACATCGCTATGTAGGTACCTATTTGCCTATATACTTAGTAGACCCACATGATGGTATCACCCTAAGGCGTCACCTTGAGGCTCAACCAAATTAATAAAACTACCACTACACAGTATGATTTTATGGGAGATGAAAAGTAGAGCATACATTTTTTTACTGTAATCCCGTGAATTCGGGATTAAGTCGGTTAATTATAACAAATTAAAATAGGCGAAGACAACATTTAAGATTGACTTACGGGTCGAAATCAATTCACAGAAAATATAATGATTCCTAGTCACGAGGCTAAACAAGGCGTGTTTAGCTAATTAGGTTAATTTCTTCGTAGAGAAGGCTCAGAGTAGGGGATTCGCTGAAGTAATGGTATATTTTTTATATATAAGATAATCTGATGATTTTTGTATATGCTGCAAATATTTGACCGATATTAAAGCACAAGCGTAAGCAAATTTGTCACTATAGATTGTACAGTTACCTACGTAGAGTCGTCTTTTACGTTGCGAATGTGAAAACATTGACACAGATATTTTATATGGTTTCAGATTTTATTTTGCACGTTGAATACACACAAAGTGGACATGAAAAAGCTACTAGGAGGCCAGATAGGCTTAGAAGATTTTATATTTGCACACCGAAAAGGGCGGCCGAAAGAAATTGAAATAGTGAAAACTGAAGATTCCCTGGGACTGACGATCACAGACAACGGAGCAGGATATGCCTTTATCAAGAGAATAAAGGAAGGATCAATAGTAGCCAGAATACCACACATTGAGGTATGTAAGAAAATATTAATCAGTGATTAAAATGTTGTTACTGTTAAAATGTGTTTATTGTTCAACTATTTACAGCTTAGATACAAAGATAAAAATATCACGTCATAGTTAAAAATAAATAATGAGATATAGATAACTTGTTGTTATTAATAAATATGAGAGATCTCAATTTTTATAAAATGTTCTATGATCAGCACTTAAAATTGTACTTTGCAACCTCGGAGGCTTTCCTCGAGGCAAAAACGATGACTATAAGCAGAACAATAGTTAAATAGGTATTTTAGGATATATTAACTTTTTATCCTGATCTTCAGTATTTAGTCGGATAATACAATCATAAACACGTTCTAAAGTGCATAAAATTACTTAGTAAGTATATGGTATAAGTAGGTAGTTTTCTACGTAAAATCTAACATGGTCGAAAAAATAAATTGTATCATTCTAACTTAGCAGCTCTAACTTGCAATTGTGTCGTTTTTCTCGCTTAAGAATGAACAGGAAATAAGTATTTATCCTATTTAACTAGTTCTCTCCGTTTCCTTTATTCCAGGTTGGAGACCACATTGAGAAACTTGATGGAGAAAATATGGTAGGAAAGAGACATTACGAAGTAGCAAAAATTTTAAAAGAAATTCCAAAGGGAACAACTTTTATAATTCGACTAGTTGAACCGTTAAAAAGCGGGTTTGGAAGTATTGGACCCAAAAGCGGAGCTCGAGCAGGGAAGAAAACAAATTACGGCTCTGGAAAAGAAACACTGCGGTTCAAGTCAAATGGACAAGCTACTATTGAAAATGAGGTAGATATTTATATTATATTTAGAGTATAAAAAAACTTGATTAAAGTTTAATAAAAAAGTTTAACAGGAGTTCTAACCTACTCTAAACGTAATTTAATTATGATTAAGTATTTGAAATATCAGATATATTATATGTATGTATCAAGTTCAGTTATTCATTTATAATTGTTTTGCTTGTTTCAGCACGATGATCATTCCAAAGCAGGCATCGACAAAATTAATGGCTTACTAGAGTCATTTATGGGTATCAACGACTCAGAGCTTGCAAGCCAAATGTGGGATCTAGCTGATGGGAAATCAAATTCTATGCAATTAGCCGACGCTATCGATAATAGTGATTTGCAAGAGTTCGGATTCACAGACGAGTTTATCATTGAATTGTGGGGAGTCATAACGGATGCAAGATCTGGAAGACTAAGCTAGAGCTTACTGAAATTTAATTAAATTATCATGGTTCAAATATGTGTGTTAATAATGAAAAACAGAATCATAGTAATAACAAGAGTTAATTATAAGTTTGACTATAAAAACTTTATCGTTAGATATTAGTTAAAATATATTTTTACAGATGCCTTAAAAAACAGCGTAGGTAAATCAAAATTTTGTTTTGTAGGGAGTTTAGGACTGACTCACGTGTAGGCACCTTTTTAGTTGTTATAACTATTATTATCATAAGATAGTCTAGTAAGTATATATTACAAAGAAGCCTGCCATATTTAAAAGAAGAAAGTGTAGATTTTGTATCTTCCCAACACTGGCTCATTTAAATAGCATTACTTATCTAATCGCAGTTCTGTTAGCAATGAAAACCTGATGAAATTTAAATATAGTTTGGGCACTGGTTGTGTCAAACTGAATTCAAAAATGATTCATATTTTTCGCTTACCTACATAAAAGTAGGATAAAAGAATATATATAATATTGATCTAATAAAGCCATTATTTGAAGAATATTAATATAATAATAATTTAAACATTGTAACCATACAATTGTAAGAACATTTGACACAACATAAAATTATACAATTGGGCTAATTATAAGAGACAAATATTGCCAACAAACTTACATTCCACTAGGTCAGCTCCATTCTAAAATAAATCTCTAGTCTTGAATTTTCAGAAAATAATTATAAAAATAATAATATTATAAGTAGGTATTTAAACTTTTTGAAAATGATTTGAATAAATCAAACCTTGAATTATGGTAAGGATTTTCTATAAGTCTACTGATTGTTAATTCATAATATATTATATTATTATACAGTTGGTTGAGCCCTTACTGTCAATGCTTGTAGAATAAAACTAAACAAGTGGGCATTTATTTTATTATACAAGACATATTTTCTTATATTATTTTAGGTGAAACACTAAGTAAGTATTCTTATATTATTATTTCTTAAAACTATTGCTTTGGTAATATTATTTATCTTTATGAAGTATATACCTACCCTATCAGGTGTTACAGGTTGGCCTAAATTTGTACCTAGATGTTTAGGTAACTTATCAAAAATATTCAATACTGAAAATACCATAACGCCAAATTCTATACAAAAGGCGCCTATTGTTTTCATCCTTGTATGGTCAACCTATACATAGATTGAAAAGAAATGGATTTTAAAATAATGAAATATAAGTCATGGAAAAAATGTTATCGGAACTTGGAATTACAGATTAAAGCGACGTGAATAAATTTTTATGTGTTTGTTTTATTTTACTCACATGTCAAAGTAAAATATACTCATTAGTCATTATAGGTATAGGTACTCATTGAATAAAGGAATGAGAGAGTAAAAAAGTCTTGGATATAGGTATAATACTGCTTATATAGTAAGGCGACGGGTATCTATTTTAACCATCGAAATATATTACTAGTAGTAATAATTCTATGATTTTAACGCATTGGCTGCCCACCTCTTGACGAGTATATTACTGCATGCCCTTGTATTTCCCTAATAAATTTACCTAAGCCGTGTGCCCACAACGCAAATACGTGTTCATTGCTTTTACTTTACCATATTCTAACTATTAGGTAGGTACCTACACATATCTATCACAAATATAATACTAATATATAATTACTTACATCATGTAGGTACCGACATTAAAAAAAATCTAGATGGTAGTTAGACGAGGCATAGGTAACTAGGTATACCTACCTATCATACACAAAATCACAAACAACTTTATTATTTGTTACGAACTACCTACTTACATAGGTACCTATACTGATTAATAACAACGTGATTGAATAATAATAACAGGTATTAAAACTTGGACCAAACAAGTTATACCTAAGCTAAATGAATTAATAAAGGTACAGTCACTCACATAGTAACTTGAATAATATTATCAAGCTTCAGTCAGTTGGCCTCGAAACAGCGACTCAAACAACAGTGTATCGTTTCTTATCACCAATACTCAGTTGCGCAATACTAAGTGAGTGAAACAGATGTAATTTTTAACAATTATGTACTTTTTACAAAATTCCAACTTGTATCATTTTCATCTTTACCTTCCGTGTTTTACATTTATAATTGTGACGTTCCAAAAATTTTGTATTTTGATTTTGACATTAGGTTTTGTTTGACCATGAATGAATACCGGCCCGGCCGTTTTTCCTTCCCCGCACCCCTTCGTTTATTTTGAAAGAATTAATCAAAACAAAACACGATTAATTTATTTGATTATCTACGTTTATTTAGTGATAAAAGTTCGTAGAAAGTGCCATTAGTTAATTGATGTTAAATTGTACTGTTTTAGGCAATGGCTTCTGCAATACTAAGAAAGTATTTCATCTCGAATACAGTGACACGATGTAACGCAACGAAAAGCTATAATTTTATCAAAGTAAGTTATTATAATTGCGATCAAGTATTTTGTGACATATGTTTTGTCCAAGAATATATTTATACCGACTTAAATACAATTTGCAGGTAACATCATGTGCAACTTACAGTACTAAATCTCAGAAAAGCAAAGTGTATAATGACATCAGTGAAGCCCTAAAAGATGTTCAGGATGGTTCCAAGCTCCTGGTCGGTGGTTTCGGTCTCTGTGGGATACCAGAAAATCTAATAAAAGCATTGAACCAGAAGAGCATATCTGGGCTTACTGTAGTTTCTAATAATGCAGGTAATATTCTTAACATTTGGATTTTTAAAATTATCCTTTCATAAATTAATAAATAAATATTAATATTATACTTTCATAAATATAGTAAACTTTCTTGAAAGAATCAGATGTAGGTTGGAACAAGTCATTATCCACTCAAATTACTATTTCTTCATTTTATAGTACTTACTCACTGTAAAATTTGAAAATGATCTAGATTAGAAGAAAAAACCAGCATCCATCCATGACTAGTATTTACCTGATAGCTAATGTATCTAATTACTTACAGGTGTTGATGATTTTGGCCTCGGAGTACTTCTGAAAAAGAAACAAATTAAGCGAATGATAGCATCTTATGTTGGAGAAAATGCAGAGTTTGAGAGGCAATATCTGAGTGGAGAACTGGAGGTAATGTATTTATTTCTCAGTATCTTTATATACAAACAAATATACTGTAAATAAATAAATAATATAAAGAATAATACTTGAAAAATTTGAAAGGTAGGTGATTGATTGTTGTTATCTCTCTGTCTTAGACTGGGTTTTCAGCAATTTTAGTTTGGATAACTCTAACTAGTAACTACTTTATTTAAAATAAAAGTAAGTAAGTAAGTAATCTAAAATAAAATCTCGATTTAATCTCTTAGTTACCTATCGAGTTTTACATGTTGTATGGAAATATACTTTACATTTTGTATGATAATATTGCTCCAATAATCCAGGATAAAAAGTATCTCAGAGCTCTCATGTTGAGGTTTTGTATGACACTGTAATAGTTGAAAATAAGAAATAATTAAAATTAAAACACTAGATATACTTAGTTTTTAAATTGGTTGATAAATCTGATTTGAGAGTACAAGGCCATCAATTATTAACACACTTATAAACATTCACCTTCATAAATAGTGTGCTATTAATTATTCCAGGTAGAATTAACTCCTCAAGGTACCCTAGCAGAGAGGATTCGAGCTGGTGGGGCGGGGATACCAGCTTTCTACACTCCAACTGGCTTTGGAACTCTTATTCAGGAAGGAGGATCTCCTATAAAATACACTAAGGATGGAAAGGTGAGCTTAGAACTTCATCATCATCATCAGCCTAATGAGACCAACTGCAGTGTATAGGCCTCCTCCCTCTTACGCCAATACTCCCTGTCTTGCGCTGTTCTTGCCCAGATGTTTCCTTCGAACTTTCTAATATCATCCAGCCACCGTTGCACAGGTCTTCCTACACTTCACTTAACGTGACACAGGTACCACTCTGGTTATTGTGTCAGTTGCAAGGATCACTGCCCATGGTGTCAACTTAGCTTTTAAATAAAACATACAATTCTTAAAATATAAATAAAAACTGAAAACTTAACTTACACTTCATGGATTAGAATGGAATAAAACATATATATGAGAGTGGCCAACTCTAATGTTGGGAGTTTTAAAACCTACTATATTCAGACCTATTTTATTTTTGTATGAATGATATATTATGCAATCTGATGTTAAAAGGCCCAATAAATTACTATTATCTATTCCATAATCAAGAACACCATTAATTTTATTTCTAGATTGAGATTCCAAGCAGCCCCCGACAAGTCCAACAGTTTAATGGCAAGGACTACATCATGGAGGAAGCCATCACTGGAGACTTTGCCCTCATCAAAGCATGGAAGGCAGACAGACATGGCAACTTGATCTTCAGAAAGAGTGCCCGAAACTTTAACCCGGCAATGTGTAGGGCTGCTAAAGTAACCATAGCTGAAGTGGAAGAAATTGTTGATGAAATAGATCCCAACTCAGTCCATGTGCCTTCAATCTTTGTGCATAGAATTATAAAAGGAGAAAGTTACGAAAAGAAAATAGAGAGGAGGACTATTTTGAAGCCGGGAGAGAAAGCTAAGGCTCATCCGACCAGAGATAGGATCATTAGACGAGCAGCTTTGGAGTTCAAAGATGGCATGCATGCTAATCTTGGCATTGGTAAGTTAACAGTTAGAAGTACTTGTACTTTGAAAGGTTGGCCCTTGCAAACATTAACATTTTTGAAATTGAAAGGGAATTGACTTTAAGATTAGTCGAGTTTTGATTTTGGCTTTTGCCTTTTGCTGTTGTGGAATAGAGTAGAAAGAAACTGAATCTTCGGTCGGTGTCTAAATAATATCTACTTTAGTTTTAAAGGAAACTTTTTTTGACAATCTGGACAACTAAATTATGCAGCTACATTTCAAAATCTGCACAATAAATACAACTTAAAAACATGTATTCAAAACTTCAATTGTGCCATAAATAAAGCACAATTTACCATAGATAAGCTGATATCTATAACTTATCAGCCAATTACTAACAAACAACTGACTGTTAATTAATAACAATGTACTTCTTGTTAACTGATGTTTTCGGTTCTGTTATCATTTAATGCACAAAGATAAGCTAAATGAACTGGTAACTGTTTATTTCTTGGTAAAAAGTTATTTAGAGTTGCAACAAATACTACTTACTAAATGAGGTTAATTAAAACAATAGAATAGAATTCTGTATCTAATGAATAGGTAAAGTTATTCGAAAAATCTTTAGAATGTTATTCGAAAATATTTTATGCAAACAATCATTAAGATTATCAATAATACCTTAATACTAATTGGCCCGCCAAACTTCGTACTACCGTCACAGTTTCTAATGGAAAACGAAATATTGGTACTTATATAATATGATAGCGTTTTTTCATATGTATTTGTTCGTCTTCATTCTTTCGGTAAGTTTCCACAAATAAGTCAAAAGTTTGTCTATTTGGTTTAAAGTTTTAGCGAGACTAACGAACAGCAATATATTTTTAACCTATATAACTACTTGAAAAAAGAAAATGTCCAATCTGTTTCTTACCAATGTTAGGTTTTTTTTTTTTTTTACAGAATACAAATATCATTTATTTATTATATGTACCTACATTCTTTTTTTGTAAATAAGATTTTTTTATTTATACAAATGTATCCAAACTATTCCAGGAATGCCAATGCTGGCTAGCAATTACATTCCGAAGAACATAAAGGTGTTGCTTCAATCTGAGAACGGTATCCTGGGCCTGGGACCATTCCCGACTGAGGAGGAAGTGGACGCAGACCTCATCAATGCTGGGAAGGAGACAGTTACTGTATTACCAGGTTTGGAATTATGATAAACCATAGCAAAGCAAAATTATTATTATTATTGGCGTATAAGGGAGGAGGTTTATGCCAAGCAGTGGTCTCTAATGAGTCGATGATGTTGATGAAAAGGCTATAGCAAACTAAGCCACTCGTATGGAAATCAAAATTTCCATAACTAGTTCTGCGATGCGTAAATCGTGATAAACGTTAAAACTATTTGTCTTGTATTAAGATGTGAGTTGTTTGTTATTCTCTGAATATTGTACACTTTAGATCCTAAATTAGTAAAGTAGTGAAAAAGTAATTCTACGCGACCGAAACCTTATATTTCTACAAGTACAAATAGTTTATTGGTCAAAAAAAAAATACATATGTAAAACGTACCTTTTTTATGTGATGATCTAGGATATGCAAATACATTAAAAAGTATTTGGTACGCGGTGGAATGACTGACTCCTGCGCTAGGTACCAGAGGTCCTGTGTTGCAAGGAAATCAGAGACAGCACCACCCCCACACTTGTAACCATCTTTCTTTGCATTAATAGTACATTAATAAAGTAAAAACACAAATTAAAACAACTGAATGAATTCTGGGTCAATAAACTTCTAATATTGATTAAAAACATCTCAGCTAGACTTAAAATATCGTCAAATAATTATTTGATGGCTTTTTCTTCCCGAGAAATAGGCTATGTTTTCTTCCACAACATTTAGAAACCTTCAATTTGCTCGGTCAAAAATACCGTAATCATGAAATCAATTTAACCTGAAGACCTTGCCAGGACCTTGTCGCTTATCTGTTAAATAAACTCATGTGCTGATATCAGATACAGTTGATCAAATAAGATAAAGATGTGGTGCACGCGTTTTCTTAGCCTACTAGTTTCTAAGTGATGAAAGTTTTACATAATATAGTAAAGATCGTAAAAATTAGATGTGCTAGTCTCGTGATTTTGCGTCTCTATTTTAACATGTAAACAGTGACTGACACCTGAAGCGACAATCGCACAATCAATTCTGTGGTCGGTTGGGGGTCACAATGGTACCATCACCATATCATATCATAGGCTCTACAATGAAATGGCTCTCAAATAAGGCTGCCACACTGTTATCTGGTTAGCTACATGTAAGCGATTTACTTTGCCTCAGCAGCTTTTTTTAACAATATAGGATTAGTCAGGATCACAAGTTAAAAAAAAAATCATATAGAGAAGTTTCATTTATCAATTTTACAACGGAATACCGGCGCTGATTGATTCCAGTAATCAGCATTATGCTGTGTTGGGGCAGACCTATTTATTGTATGTATGTGAATGTTATTCTATTTTAATTATAATCATTAATGTCCAAAAAACTAACAAAACAAATTAGAAACAATTACTTACTATACATATCTTATGTATTAGTCACTGATATTGTATAAGTACGAATTCATCGTCATCTAAACATAAAATTAAAGAATCTTTTGCTTTATCACACAAGTTTTATATCATTGACATCTTAGAAGGTTTTATCGATAAGACCTTGATTTCTTACACTTATACCTACTGTTTTGTGTAGACAAGTGGATCTCATACAGTTAGGTAAAAAGGTGTTGGAATGACTCATAATTAAATGTCAATAAAATACCTAATGGATAGCAAAATGATAATAATCAAGACACTTTACAGGACTTGAATTGTATCACTTTAAACGATGATCAATACTGTTAGGTATTTTGATTACAATCTCAAAATGAGCTACAATATGAAAAGTAAACTTAATTATTTCACAACAATAAAAAAATGACGATCCATGTCATACTGATATTATCTTTTTAACATACTTTTGATAAAAACATAGGTACATATTTTTGGGTGTATAGGATACGAGCAGTGATGCAGATACATCATCAGATTGAATTTTTTTCAAACATTTGGTTTTATACAAGATTAAATGGCAGAGCCACTACCAACTAAGCTAACAAGCTAGTAAAAAAATCCTATATATTTATTGCATTATTATAAGTGTGTTAAAGTTACCATGATAATATTTGCAGGTTCGTCGTATTTCGGCTCGGACGACAGTTTTGCAATGATCCGCGGCGGTCACATCGACCTCACCATCCTCGGCGGCATGCAGGTGTCGCGGTGCGGGGACCTCGCTAACTGGATGATACCTGTACGCTGTCTTTTTGAGAAGATTAATCAGTAACTATATGATCCAAATTTCACAAGTTTCTGTGGCGTTTGCCAGTTTGCAACGCGCTGACGCGATTCTAGATTTAATTAATTTTGGAAAAATAAATTTACTTACAGTTGTAGGGTGGTAGGCAGGCAGCAGGCGTGATTATTGTTATTTATATTATAATTTCTATTGTTGCTACATGTAACGTGTAATATTAGTTATGTACGTGTTTGTCGACAGTTTGGAAACAATTCGCCTTGAACCACTTACGTTATAGTAGTGCAGAGCAATAGAAGGGAATTTATTTATTGTTGGAACTGTCTGGTTTAATTCCAGGGTAAAATGGTAAAAGGCATGGGCGGTGCGATGGACCTGGTGTCAGCTCCTCGTACCAAGGTGGTAGTCACCATGGAGCATACATCCAAGGGCGGCGGACACCGCATAGTACCCGAGTGCTCCTTCCCACTGACAGGCAACAAGTGTGTTGACATGATCATTACTGAGAAGGTGAGTGGTCACACCTGGAGTCAGCAAGGTGGTAGTCACCATGGAGCATACATCCAAGGGCGGCGGACACCGCATAGTACCCGAGTGCTCCTTCCCACTGACAGGCAACAAGTATGTCGACATGATCATTACTGAGAAGGTGAGTGGTCACACCTGGAGTCAGCAAGGTGGTAGTCACCATGGAGCATACATCCAAGGGCGGCGGACACCGCATAGTACCCGAGTGCTCCTTCCCACTGACAGGCAACAAGTATGTCGACATGATCATTACTGAGAAGGTGAGTGGTCACACCTGGAGTCAGCAAGGTGGTAGTCACCATGGAGATAAAAAAATAAGGTTTCCTAAGCTACGCCACTGACTGCTGTCGTAGGTTCTTGAATAAGTAACTGTTAAAAAGACAATATCTGGGCACTTCCGTGGTTCAGATAACACGTAGCAATCGGTTCGTTATTCCTTAAACTGTGTCAGAAGCCTTAAGGTAGTTTGAAATTTACACAAAAATTTACCACTCTCATAAATGAACAAAGCAAGAGATCTTTAAAGCGAGAGTGAATGGGATTTTGCTAGGTAGGCATACTCCATCCTAGACCGTAATGATCGCTTACCATCATTTTATTTCGAATTATGGTCAAGTGCAAAACCCATTCCGTGGAAAACCTGTACTCATTAATATTTTAAGAAAATGAAATTAACTTAGAGAAACGTTTGTGATTTAAAATGTTTATTAATACAGTTATGCGTAATAAATAATTCTTCTTTTCTCTCATTTTCAGTGCGTATTCGAGGTTGACAAAGAAAAGGGTCTGACTCTAACCGAGTTGGCTGAAGGAGTGACTGTGGAGGAAGTTATTACAGTTACCGGCTGTGAATTTGACGTCGCTCCAGAGATCAAGAAGATGGGGGATGTCACTCAAATACAGGAGTAGAGATTGTATATAAGGTACACTCCAATTTATAAAATGCCTTAAAATGAATCCAATTCAAAAAAAGGGTTGTAGACTTGGTCTGAGAATGAATGGTTTTTTTTTAAATTTTGATTTTTTAATACTGTATGTGACTTTGGATTTAGAACTCGCGTACACGTTTTTTAAGTCTAAAGTCAAGGTGTTTTTTTACAAGATAATTAAAATTGGGTTTGTATTTAATGAGATAAGTACATGAGTAGAAGTTGTCTACTCTAAAAAGTAAAATCTAATTACTTCATAGACCTTTGGATAGAACACTGTTGCAAAATTTAGTAAGCTTGATGCGACTCAGGGTTTCTTCTAAGTAAAATTGACTTTAACTTGACCACAATTAATTTGCCTAGTAATCTAATATTGAATGTACTCAACCAATAAGACCCGGGTTCATATGCGACCTATTCACATATAAAATTTCGCATTTAATTATCTATTTTTGATATCGATAAACTTTTAAGTGTTTAAGAATACAATTATTATCTACTAATAAAATTTACCACAAGCACAATTTTTTATGAGAAATGTATAGAAAGGAATCATTGTTGACTGTAGCCTTAAAACAAGAATGCACAAAAATCTTATTGCTTTATACGAACGTAGGTTAGGTACCTATTTTGTTATCACTTATTACTTAACTTTCAGTTAAATGATTAGGGCTAGTCAGAAAAAAGCATCTAAAAATGGTTACAGGGTTTAAAAATATGTGCTAATCAATATAATACATAAGCTAGTCTTCATGACTTAAAATATATATAAGCGTTTTATTTAGCCATTATAATTATCTGTTTTATATACTACTCGATTTTATACTCGTCTATATTTAAGCGGACCTACATATGTATATAAGATCAAATCTATAACTATGATTAAATCATAATGGGCCTTATTACAAAACGAAGTTTAACTATTAGTCCAGAACTGAAAATATGCAGTCCGTTTTTATTGTTAAATTTTTTTCTTATGTCGTAATAATTAAATTGTCAAAATATTACCAATGATAAATCAACGTTCTAATTTGAACATTTGACATTTTGATTGTTTGTTTGTGATGTTTGAACAACAAGAACCGACTTTTTATTTTCGAAGTACTAGACTAATATTTAAACCACGTTTTGTAATAAGACGGAATTAGGTTAAGTATCACTTATCTACTTATTATTTTATTATTGTTGTTTGTCTGTAATCAGTGTTAGTAATACAACATGATTCGAAAGTAAATGTACTTTATTATTTTTTACACACTTGTTAATAATTTTGTTACAATAAACGATTTTTTGTCATGGTATATGTTTGATTTCTTGCTAATAGGTTACTTAGTTTTTTAAGTGCAACCAATAATTTACAAATAATAAAAAAATACAATATGCTTTGTTGCCATAAATACCTATGAGATTACAATTTATTAATAATTTATTTACTTGCAAAAATGTTTTAGTTTTAAATTATTTAGATAGGTACCTATATTAAAAAAAAACTCACTGTTATATCCTCGGAGGAAATATCACAATGGAGGTAGCCATAGAGACGTTGCCGCTCTTACGTCTGTGTGTAAAGCACTTGAGTGTGTCTTTGTCTTTCCTTCAGAATGAAGCTACGAGTAAAAGAGATAGCAAATTTACATGCTGGCAACGCCGCACGTGTCTTTTTATAACCGACTAGTAGGCCCAAAACATTTCGTATGTGCTTTAGAATTTTAAAGAATATCAAGTGATTTTACGGTGTTACAGATTTGTTTAAAGTTAAATGTAAAACTATGTCGTGCTTAGCAGTGTCATGTTCATCAAGAACTACAAAAGGAGGTGTAAAAGACCCGGATTTGTCATTTCATTCGTAAGTTGGTGACAATGTTTAGGTAAGTCATTGTAAATGCTAAATTGATGATGTTTTTAGCCAAAATGCTATTGTACCATCATATTAACAATCTAGTTTATATACATCCATGTGATTTGGGTCAAGATAATGTCTAAAACTGTCTTAAAACAGCAAAAGTGTTAAAAGATAATTTATCGATAGACTTGATGGGAATGTCACATCACTAGTCACACACACTAATGCAAATCTGTAACTGCACACTAACAAAAAGTGGCCACGCTCAAAATCTCTATGGCTACCTCCATTGTGATATTTCCTCCGAGGTTATATCTTTTACGCAAAATCTTGAAAGAAATCTCTAATCTAAATAAGAACTCTCTGATATATACCTAGTCTTCTAAAGTCAATAGAACATTATTTCATCTGTCTACTGAACTGACACGTTATTATGTAAACAAATCATTTGATATTTGGATAATATTTAGGCTATCAGTAAAACTTTTACAGAATACTTGAAAATAATACAATCATGAGGTTGAACCATCCATTTGTAGTGTGGGGAACATGTTTCCTGTGGATTGCATCTATGTTTGCCATTACATGGTCTATTATACTATTCTTCAGTGAGTTTTGTGTTTCACTTATCAATTCTCCGTGGTTTTACGAGTTAATCCAGGATTATTTCATTTCCATACCAAATTTATTCATATCCTTATCGAATGAGAGTGACTAACTCTGGGGTCGAGAGATTATCAAGCCGCCCTAAGGGCCTCTGACATGGCTTAACGACTGCCGTACTTACTATAGACAAACAGCCGGGACCTACACCCATTTACCAAATTTAATTAAATCAAAATAATAGTCATACTGACCACGCTGTCTTTTGGCAGTAGGCCTTAGATAAGTTTTTTCTGTGTGTTTAAAATGTTTTTGTATGTGGTATATAGATTTTTTCTTATATAATAACTCATCAAGTTTCGCTCTTCAAAATATTACTGTAACAAGATTAGCAAGAAGCGTGCGTGGTGCCAAGGATTGGTACCCGTTAAAAATATTAGTGGAATAGGTACCGAGTTTTGCGTTTCAAAACACGGCATATCACTGAATAAATTATTTTGATCCTCAGGTGTAGGTGACATGCTAATGTTAACCGGCATGGATATAATAGCAGCCCTCATATTGCTGTCGGGTATTATCATGTTCCCGACTAACATATTCATGCTGTATACTATTGCGAATGGACAGAGGCTAAGGTAAGTATAATACTTACTTTTCTAAAATAAAACTGGAGTTACGAAATAAAGCTGAAATTAGCTGTTAATTAAATAATCTTTTTGGCCATCTTGGGAAAACGAAAGTGCATTAATAGTTGCTCGATTTTTTCTTCTTTTACACTGCAGTTAATCGTGATATTTTATTGTCTTTCATACATTACATTTAATAACGTTAGGTATTATTTAAATAAAAGCCTTTTTTAGTCAGCATACCATTTAGTAAAGCGAAGAAGTATCTTGTTCCTTTTATACCCAAGTGGGGCAACGGAACATTGTGTTTTTTTTACTATTAACCAAGCTTTATATTTGCCTGGAAGAGATCGCTTTTAGCGATAAGGCCGCCATTTGTGGCATAAGATTTAAATTTTCTCTTGTTTGTGTTGTGTTCTATTTTATTTGCGTGTCCAATAAAGCGTTAATCTATCTATCTATATTTTAACGTCACATCACAGGAAAAACCAATTTCAAATGCAATTTTTCAGCCACAAATCCAGAGTCCTGTGCTGTCCTCTATGGATACTAATAATCTGGATAGTAGCTATAAACAGTCTAGGCATATTCCTGTGCGCTGAGAAGATATACACATGCAACCCGGTAGACTTTATATCGCATAGTATGGAGCATTATAGAACCGAGCCCAGACACAAACGGTTCATGGATAATTTGCAATGGTCACTCAAGTGTTGTGGGGTGAGATTTTACTCTTTCATTATGCCTAATTACTGCTAAGTAAATACCTTCTCTGCAGTGCTACAGTACGGTTTTATGTAGGTATAGAAATAGGTGCTTAAATAAACACATACTCATGTATTATGTTATGTACCTACTGAAGACTTTAAGATTATGCAGCCCGAGAAAATGGTATTAGAATTTCAGGCTATTGCACATAAGTCCTTAACATAGGTAATAATCAAGTTAGCTAATAACGTATCAATGGTGCTTTTTTTCCGTACGAATAATTTTAAGAAAACAGCGTGTTTTCATTTCACCATACGTAGGTATTTTGCCTGTTGGAAAACGGTTATAGGCATTATATAAGTATGTTCGTAGTTTTATTTTCGCCCGTTAACTGCTAGAGGACGCCTTACATGAGTTAAGTTATTATGACTAAATGTATTAACTATTTGAATTCTTTATGTACCTACCTACAGCTTGAATCATACAAGGATTGGTTTAAATACGACTGGTATGAGAAACTACGTGATTACGAGTGGGATCCCAAACATAAGAAACTTAGCCGAGAAGACAAAAAGGCGATACCTGTGGCTGATAGCGTACCTTTGAGGTGAGAAGTAGATATTTTCCTAGAAGACAAAGTAGTACCTACCTACTTCATAACACATTGAATACATTTTTCCCGAATGATAACTCCGGGATAAAAGTAGTCTATATGCGTTTCCAGGGTCAAATAAATAATATAGAAATATAAAATCTGTATTCATATACTTATACCTAGAATTTAAATCCAAACAAGCTAGCTAACCGTTGCGCAAAATAAACCAACCCTCGAGTAAGTTGTAGTCAAGCGTATATCATGTAAAAAAAAGTTAAAATAATAAATAAATAAAAATTCTTTATTATCAGGCACGTAACCCATAGACATTTGTCTTAAACTATACAATAAAATTATATTATATAAAAGTATAAAATACTGCCACAAACATAAACTAAGAATTGCAATTCAATAAAATTGCAACTCGAGTCATTTTTTATTTTCGCTCTGGTGAGTATACATCCAACATTTGTATATGGGACTACATAAATCCTCAGACAGGCACTGCAGTATGCCATTATTCGATCTCCGTATTCTTTCCCAAAAGGAATCCCCAATAAGCGAGTATCCATTTTTAGTTAGTATTCGTAGGTACACACAAATCTATTACATTTTCAGTTGCTGCAAAAGTGGTATTTGCGTCCCTAACTACCTTTTGGAGCTAGGAACTCATTCTATTAACACTAGAGGCTGCGACAAGGCTCTCTACAAGGTCTTTATGACTTCTATGAATTTCCATCTTTTCATATTCTTCGCGATTGTCATCACTGAGGTGAGTATGATAATGATTGTTATTGGTAATAGGCTAATAGGTACGTACTAACCTAAGTACTAGGTATACAATGGAAGATACATAACTAAGTAGGTACCTAGGTACCTACTTTAGATAATGTTAAGTTTCTTTGTGATAAGATTAAGTTGGGTTCAAATATTATACCAAGGGTAAAAGTAAGTCTTATTTCCTTCTATGTGATTTTCGGCAGATTGTAATTTTGGCGTGCATCATGTCTAAAAACAACAACAATAATAGCGATCGAGGCTGCACCGAAGGATCGGGAAACAAGAAGGAATTTAACGTCAAGCATCTCATGCCAGTGAATGACAAGTTTCTAGAATCTACTAGCTCAGCATCAGGACTCGACGAGGACTATGCGGAAGAGAGTGAAATAACTAATTGATTGACTATATAGCATACATTAACAGGTAATTTTGTTTCCCGAGCAGAATATTAATTAATTTTTTTTTTTATATTATGGCTTTAGCGTAATTCATTTTTAAATAACGCGCCATTCCTAAATGTCAAGATGAGCAAAACTTAAAAAAAATTACAAAAGATGTCAACGTCATTGTGACATTGACAGCAAATAGAAAACAATTCGATGAAATTGAGGTTATAATATATATTCTGAAACAAAAACTTATCTCTAATTTAATTTGGAGTTACTGCAAAACAAGTTTGTATTATTTCATAAATTTATATTTTGTGATTGTTTTACTCTTATCTAATGAATCCTTCATCACAGGTATGGTGTTCCTTTCGGTCATAAACTGGGCGCGTTCTCGCGGACCCGATGAGTTCTGGAGGAAGAGAAGAGTGTTCAGACTAACTTCTCACTACATCGGACGCCGTAGGAATTGTTACTCTATTGCTGTGCGTAATCTCCACCGAGCCTTGGTGTACGCCACCAAAGCCAGACGTCTCAAGAAGCAGGATATGATAGACCTGTGGAACACTAGAATTACTGCAGCTTGCGAGCAACACAATATGACTCGTTTCTCCTTCAGAGAAGGCTTGGAACGAGCCAACATTATGCTAGACCGCAAATCCCTATCTGACCTGGCTTGCTGGGAACCAAGGACTTTTGAATCCCTTGCTGCTGTTGCTAAACAGAAGCTGGAAGTCGATGGATTTGTTGATGGAGCAGATAAGAAACATCCCACTGGGATCAATTTAAACCTAAAAGATGTAATGTTAGAACATTGGCTAAAAGAAGAGAAGAAGTAAATTAGTTTGTATTTTGTTTATTATCTTTAGACTAGTTCAATAAAGTATGTACAATATAGCTTAACATTTCTATGAATTATTTATCTCCTTCCTCATCTGCTTAGCTAGCTCATTTTGTTTCTCTAAAACATAAATATTTTCAATTTTCCGCTTTTGTTGTCTTTCCATGTCTCGGACCACTCCTTCATGCATTTTGTCCCTGTAATAGAATAAAAAACATTCAATTCATTTAATAAAAAACTTAGCAGTGACTTAACACCAAATTGTTACATTTTTAAGTAGATAAGCAAGCTCTTGTTATATCTTTGAGCAAGCATATAATTAAAAGTGGTAAATGGATAGATGTTATTCTGTGCAACAGAAGAACAATATCTTGCATCTAGGTACCTTGGCAAAATATAATATGATAAACTGTAGGTATGTGTGTAAAATTATAGGTACTATTCGATCTACTTTAATAATTCTTGTTTGATAAACTTGGTGGAGCGCAAAATACTTTGATAAGAATTTTAGGAATGATTATGGTTTTGTAAATTATACTTTGGTTGCTTACTTACCTGTCTTGCTGCTGTTTGATGTGAACGTAACTAACAATGCCGATTGTACCAGTTAGCGACAAAGCTAGTACTAATTTTGATGTATGCGAAGACATTCTGTTTCTGTTAAAAAATAGTTTTTACTTTATTTTCTATTCATTTTTGTGATTTAGAAATTACTGCAGTGCAATAATTAATAAATTTGATTTGACACTCATGTGTCTCATTTTGACGTTTGGTGTTTACTGATTTGACATTGTCATATTCATGGGATTTAGACGTTGACGTTCAATGTAATCTGGCATTGAATTTTGGTAGACTGAGTAATCTTTATACATTTATCTTTTATAATAGTCATCATTAACATCACCTACTAGTCAATACCTTTCGTCTAGTGGAAAATGTGGTTACTTTATAATAATTTTACTATTGATAGTACTCATTAACGCTAATTTAATTACCATTTCTGAGTGCGGCTGAGAGACTTGTAGAAGGTAAAATATGAAAACAGTCTAGGTAATATAACATTAATTTATTCAACAAAGAACAATACAGAAAATATATAGGTAGGTACATATTTATAACAGTTAAGTCAGTACGACGGAATATTTTTAATTTTATATTTACAGAATAATACAAATTTACTGACTTGCTGACCATTACAACAAATACCTTAAATAACTAGGCGTAAGATTATAATTTAATTAAACACTCCCTGTATCAACATCACCAAACTGTAGCACATTAAACTTTTTAAATAGAAACTTCTCGAGTATTATAATCTAATCGTTGTTCGTTTTATAGTCTCTTTTAACGCACTTCACTGACCCCAAACACAATGTAAACAGTGTCCTTTGCACTCATTTAGTGACAACCAAAACTTTTTGGTAGTTGCAGTAACTTTCATTACGAACTCCTTTTGTAAGGTCGTAGTTCGCACTTTTCTCATGGTTACTGAGGGCGCCACTGACCACTACTTCACGATTAGCTTAAAAATGCACGCCGTCCGATTTCGCGTAATATACAGTTTTTCAGGACAGCGTAGGTTTGTAAAGTCACATACACTGATTTATGGCACAGGCTCGGCTACCGGCCGCAGTCGTAGAAGCTGGCAGACCCTCGGTTGGGGATCTCAGCGAACTCCCGCTTCGGCGTGCACAGCTTTGTGCTGAAGTCCACGTTTCGTTTCCTGAATTGAGAACATTATAGCAGTTAGAACGCAGACTTTACTAAACTATGGGAAAGCATACTCAATCTAACAAATAAGGGTTCACATTGATATCAACTAAAAGAGACCTATGCCCAGAAGTGGCGCAAGGAAAGCAGACGATGATGATGAAATAAATTTGGTTCATCATGTTGAATTAACACTAGAAAAACAACTTTTACAAGTAAATAAAATAAAATGAACAGATACCCTCTGGTGGGAAGCTCCATCTGGTCGACGACCACGGACTTGACGTAGAGGCGGTCGTTGCACCACAGGATGCATAGAGATCGCGGCTCCAGTACATTCATATCGTACTCCCACGATAACTCCACCTGGATATAAATACGTATTGTTAAACTAGTAGACGCCCGTGGCTTCGCTCGCGTTGTATCGGGACAAAAAGTAGCCTATACACTTCCGGGACCTCATACTAGGTACCTATAAAACAAAAACATCTGTTCAGTCGTTTTAGCGCGATGAGCGCCAAAATAAACAGACAAACAGAGACAGAGAAACTGATAAACAGGCAAAAAATCTGTAAATTGTTGGAACGTGTTCTGTTATCAATTCTAAGTATCTTCAAATGTTTTTAAATATCTTCCATGTTCAGACTTTCGACCCTCTTCAGCTTTAT
The DNA here is from genome assembly GCA_964023185.1 of Macaria liturata. Lineage (NCBI taxonomy): Eukaryota > Metazoa > Arthropoda > Insecta > Lepidoptera > Geometridae > Macaria > Macaria liturata. The sequence continues at coordinate 1,098,034 of OZ026811.1, read as the reverse complement.
TATAAGTATAGATAACATTTTATATGTATGTATTCTATTTTTGTTTGTGTGGCCGTATATAATAATTGATAAATAAATAAATAAATAAATAAATATTCCGGAACATTGCACACAGCGCCATCTTGATGATGAACATATGTTTTGTATGTACCTACCTAAGTATATTGTGATTTGGCAAACAATGAAATTGGCACGCCTGTAACGGGCACATCTTTTTCTAAACTTTTTAGCTTCGTAAACTTGTACTTTGCAAATATTATATAAAGAATAAAAAATAAATTTTTTATCTGTCTTTTTAACTGTTGAGCTGGGATTGTTTTTTTTGTTGCATGGACATAGTAGCTACCAAAATGAATCTATAATAAATAATAAATATTAATAAATAAATATATAAGGTAAATACATACTTTAAAACATGCGAAAATATTACCTTCCTTACTTTACCACCCATATCCATAGGATGGGTGACTACTATTGTATATGAAGTGCCATGTTCTAATCTGAAACATACAGAGAGTTGATTATGTACATACACAAATTTAAAGTTACTTCTTCGAATTTTTTATTCTACTTATTCAATGAGGGTGGCCAATTCTGGTGTCGAGAGCGTATCAAACCGCCCTAAGGGCCTCTGACATAGCTTTACGATTGCTGCAGTATGACAAACAGCCGGGACCAAAAATATAACGTGTCAACTGACCTACATAAACCTATTTTTGATTTATATCATAACATTTTGCCCCCTCGCTCTTTAGCATGTATTTTTTTTACATGCTAAAGAGAGACATTTTGGTTAAATTCTTGTACAGCCTCATTTTATCCAGTCAAGAAAAGGATAAAAAAGTATTGCTTTAATAATAAGTACGGAATTAATTTCGACTTACTTCACATAATTGTTGGGGGTCAAATCCATGCCCCTGATTACTCCTCGATCTGACATCAACGTCACTTTCAGGAATCCCTGAAAAATGTAAATAAATAATTAAATATATCATACACTAATTATATTATCTTGTGTATGAGAACAAGGTAGGCTCACGCTTTACTACAATACGTTGCCTATATTACCTGCACCCATGATTCAGCACCTTTCGGATTTGCTAACTGGATGGACACTTTGTAATGTCGTTCTGAAAAGAAAATAGCGAGTTTATTTATGTACATTCTAAACTTATAAAGGATAGGTTCATTTGTTTGTAGAATATTTTTTTTAGGTGTTGTACAGTTTTTCTTGATAAGGTAAATTAAATACTATGTAGTTGCATTTTATGGTGTAGACGTTATTCCTACCGGACGTACAGTGATACATTTTATGGTAGAACTAGTAGAATTTTTATTTTTATCAACATAATATTAAAACACATGAAGAAACAATGATCATCATTATCTTCGTATCCCTTGAAAAGAAGCTACGAAATAATAATTAAGATATATTTTGGTAATGTATGACTAAACATATACATGTTTATATTGTATATCTCCATTCTATTTCATAGAGAAAATTTTACTCACGACAGAACGGATTCTCCTTCCCAGTACTTAGGTAGTACCTCGCCCCGATGGTGTCCTGTTCCTCTGAAGGATACACTTCGTTTTCAGTCTGATTGCTCTTGTTTGTAATCAACCCGGGAGAACTGTCCGCATGGAAACTGAAACGGAGGAATAAATACACATATTACTGGTAAGTCCATATTAGAGACACTTAGGGCGGCTTGATAAACTCTCGACACCAGAGTGGACCTCTCTCATTTGATAAGAAGAAGACTGGTCAATAAGTTTTGTATTGGAGTGGGAAAATTATATCTGGATTTTTATATAGCGGTGTTTAAAAGCTGCCTTAGGAAATAAAACAATTTAAGTAATAAAATTTCTGTTTAAAATATTTCAGAGCGTAGGTAATCTTAATTGTCAAACGAAAATTATATCTTGATTTTTATATGGCAATGTTTTAAAGCTGCCTTATGAAATAAAACAATTTAAGGATTAAAATTTCTGTTTAAAAATATTTCAGAGCGTAGGTAATCTTAATTTTCAAACGTACCCCATAACAGCACAGCCATGTCCGCAGTGGAAACACTTTCCGTTCAAAAAGTGCTGATACGAAGGACACTGGTGGCCTACAAACATACAAATTACATGTTTTGTTCATATATTATATTCATTTAGGTGCATACTTACGTGAAAATAATATTTTGGATTAATTTGAAGTGCATAACTTACCAATATATGGACACTTCCCATTGATTGATTCCGTGAATAGTTTGATCGCTCTGACATGGTTGCAGGCCACCAGCACCCTCGAGGCCTCCTCCAAGCCTTGCTTAACGAGGGTCAGAGGCACCAAGGGCCCTTCCGTCAGGTCACATCCAGGTTGTTCCTTGCCATTATTCGGGTAGAAATCTAAATGCCCCACGGGTTGCGACATCCCGTATCCTGCCATAAACACAAAATCTGTCGCACGCGTGAAATAAACACGTCGGTCAATTAGTTCCAATGCGATAGATACCATAAAACAATATATATCTCTATACATGAATGATGGATTTACAGCGAGAAGCGTATAATACAATATTTACATAAATATATATACCATATATGGGTTAGTAGATTAATGATTCAAAGCAAAGAAGCGAAATCTCAATCAACATTTAGTTAATCGGGTCAAATACGAACGAAGGGTGCACATGGATTAGGTAGATATACAAAGCACTGGTGCTATAGTGGGTATACATAGACCTACACCAACGGTGTGATTCGTTACCTAAAAGGAATATGCTCTTTCCGTCTGTATGTATCACATCCACGAACAGAGCATCTGTTGGATCCAGTCGCACTTGTGTGGGCATCCCTTGGAAATAGGGCTCAGCAGGGTCCAACCCTGTTATTCTCCCTAATCCCTATGAAAAGAAAAACTAATTCAAAGACAATATGAAGACTGGATACTCTTCTTATCCGACTCAATAAGTAGAAAGAATGTATTCAGTAAAAATGGTGCTTACATCTATTCTTTCCCCAGCGTAGCCCGCTGTGTGCGCTCCCAACGAATGTCCTATGATATGAACATCTTGAGGGTTCAAACCGTGCTCTTTCTGCAACATAAAACCAGCTTTTATAGACGCACCTTGCGAAAATGAAATTTGATAGACACATAAACAGTGGTTAAAGGGAAAGGTGACGCGTCGCGTCGAAAGATCACGTTTCGCCAACAAAAGAAGTTTCGCGCGAGTAAATATTGCAGTTTGAATTGCAGTTCATGCATACCTAACGAACTGACCTGTAACGTGTTGATGAAATGTGCTACTTCCAAGCCGACGAGTCTGGTGTTGGCTGTAGCTTGTGTGTAGAGAGGCAGGCTGCCGCCGGCCCAGTCCACTATCACCACGTTGAAGTCGCCGGCTTTCACGAGCTCGTCTTTCATCTCACTGACCTGAATCCATACACAATGATACGGTTGGATAGTAAGGAAAGTGTCTGTACATAGCCTAAGATCTATATATTATATAAAACTCAAAGGTGACTGACTGACTGATATAGTGATCTATCAACGCACAGCCCAAACTACTAGACGGATTGGGCTGAAATATGGAATGAAGGTAGATGTTATGACGTAGGCATTACTAGGCATCCGCTAAGAAAGGATTTTTGGAAATGCCATTTTTAAATGGGTGAAATAGGGGATGCAAGTTTTACTTTTTAATGCGAGCAAAACCGCGAGCACCCACTAGTTACAGTATACAATACGAACATTGCTAGGTATCTAGCCTTGCATCTAGGTATATGATATTGGTTGCGAGCTCTCTAGTCGTAAACAAAGAGATGTTGATGGCGGGTCCAAACGTCTTTCCGCTCTCTCCGGGAAATTTTCTCTGCATAAATATCAGTTTACGATCTTTTGGATAAATCAAATGAGGAAAATTGCTTATGGTAAAATTGCATTAAAAACCCCTTGTATTTTGACGAACGTTTACATGCCTTAATATTTTAATGCTTGTCTTATATCAAGCTGGTTCTTGATTTGAACAAGTTTCTCTTAACTGTTACAAATGTTTGTCGACAGAACATGAGCAAAAAATATAAGGTAAATGATGATAGAAAATTATCTTACCCAGTTAGAGAGTGGCGTGTCGATGAACCCGTGTATGATCATCTTGGTCAACTTTGTTGGCACGAAGTTTGATTTCACGATAGTCTTGTTCACGTTCACATTCAGTATCTGACCGTCGGTCGGGTTCTTTTTTGTGTATAAAATGAACCTGAAATATAATGAGAAATGGTTATTGAGTAAATTTTATTTACTTCCAAGAAATATCTCTCTCTCTCTTGAGTCGTACGTATTCCTCATGACTGAGGGTCGTGACTCTCCCGCAGAATTAATCCGTTAGGGGACTTTTCTTGGGCAGATATAGGTACATCGTGGTGGGCGCCCAGATCCTTCCACGGAAGACACATATCCGAGGATATTGTGGTCATCAAACATGTCGGTTTCCTCACGATGTTTTCCTTCACCGTTAAGCGAGTGCAAATCTACACAAAACTTGAAAATACAACTCATTGATGTAGGGCCGGATTCGAACCAGGGCGTGTCTGAATTAAAAGCAGGCACTCGAAACCGCTAAGCCACACTCGCTTAGTAGGAACAAGAAATATAAACAAATTCTTCTGGTCCTAATATTATTAATTATAACACAAGGGTCGAAAACAAATCACTAAATTCAAGATTAGATACAGCACAACACAAACTGACCATACAAATATACAGAAGAAAATATGTTTGATCGATTTCCATTAATTGCAAAAAAAATTACGGATTCTACTAAAATCACCAGATTCTATATCCATACATAGTGTTAACCAATCCTTTTACGTACGTGACGTCACAGCCAGCCCCAACGGAAGACCAGCGCTGATTACTTGCAGTAATCAGCATTATGCTGAGTTGGGGCTGTGTTGAGGCAGACTTATTTATTTATTTATTGCATATATGTGTTTCTATTTCTATTTCTTTTTTAAATATTTTGCTGCAAATCTCATGCATTGTCTTATGCGAGATATGTTTTTGTCAATGAGAACACCAACACGCCTTTTCGTTAAAATGGCATTGACCAAACAGCTATATACTAATGTCACTGATGATGACCTTGCGTTGACGATCCATGGGAAAGGGAACAAAATGGAGATTCAATTAGGACCTTATGATTAAAGAGTTTTAGTAAGATCCATGAGTTAATAAATCTACCTTGTATTGATGACGACCCTTGGCAGTGGAAACACGTTGAAAGGCCGGTGTATGAGATGGTACCAGCTGCGAGTGATGTTCAGGCAGCCCAGCTCGTCGTAGCAACGGGTCTCATTCTCAACTGTAATGGAAATAGAGAGCATTTTAAAATGTACTATTAACTTTGTGTGCTAACCTGTGTTTCTTTCGTGTACTGTAGACTCAGAATACAGAAAGAGCCAGAAGCCGCGTTCAGCTGTAGTTGCGGGCTACACGCACGTTCTTTCTGTATTCTGAGACTGTAGACTATGTAGTCGTGGTACGAGTAAGTGGAGTTATCAGTGTTTATGCAGGATAAAAAATAACCTATGGGATGTTCGTGAGCTAGCCAGGATTATATCAAAATTTCTACATACCAAATTTGACCCTTATTAGTGTTGCAGTTTGGGCTCAAAAGAGGAATACACAAACTAATACACGATGAAAAGAAGATGGAAGGGAGGATACAGGCACGGTAGCTGGATATTTTTTGGTATCCACCTGGTTACCTAACCTCAAAGTATATAGGTACATTATCTTATCATTTAATGATGTAGGTATTCCAGCAGCAGATTAATAAAGCATCCCCAGACGCCCATAGTCCCTACCTGTGTACAGTTTAGTTTGGCAATTTTAATAAACACAAGCATAGGGCAAATAAAAGTAAGAAAGATGAAGGACGAAAGGAAAAATAGTATGAAGCGTGAAAGTGCGAGAAGCATAAAAATGAGAACTAGAATAAATGATAAAAATAATAAGGCCCCCGATATCGTCTAGGATTAGTATTAAAAAAAACGTGAATAATATATATCTACATCCATATACCACCACATACATACACGGGAGCCAGGGTATGTTGACTTCGATCCTGTCCGAGCGCGCCCAGTTGAAGGGGTCCAGGATGCCCGCGAAGGCCGGCTGCAGCCCTAGCAGGATGCACCACAGCATCACGCGCAGGTGGCTGTCGGTCAGGTGCAGGCGCCACATTGCTTGCTGGAACAAGGAGTTAAATGAAATTAGATTATTTTAATTAAGCGCCTGTAGCTCAGTTAAAGTCGAAGGCAGGAGATCCCGTGACCGCAGCCCTACACGTTGGTGCGACCAAATTCGTAACACACTTGATACATCAGTGTATGGAGCGCTGCATGACGCTGAGGATAGAGAGAGATGGCGGAAAATCATCAGAGACAGGCTCATGGATGGTGGTAGTCACGACCCTCAGATATGAGGAATACGACGCAAGGAGGAGGAGCTCAGTTAGCGGCGGTAGTCGCATGCGATTACCAATGTTGACGTGGCCAGTTCTTGGATGGGTGACCAAAAATTGGCCTTCCATTTTGGGCGCTTCCGTGGGTCGGATAACACGTTGAATTGTAGGTCTCGGCTGGTTGTCATAGTAAGGCAGTCGTTAAGCCATGTCAGAGGCCCTTAGGGCGGCTTGCTAAACTCTCGACACCAGAGTTGGCCACTGTATGTGGCACCTTTCAAAAAGCTTGATAATAAGTGTTTTTTGTGTATTTGGCGATTTTAGCGCCTGGATCGGTAATGCTTAAGGTAATATAAGACATCCTGCCGTTTTCAGAGAGATGTACATAGGCTTGAATCCTGTCGGTTGGAATTATTTTTCGTCATTTCCTAAGTAGCTAAAATCTTATTATCTGACAGTAACACTAGTGGCTTCATAAAAAAAAATTAGGACCACCTACCGAAAATTACAATTTTATTACCACGGACTTTTATTATATAGCTACTACAAAATAGCAGTTAACAAAATAGAAACTGTAAAATTGTGACGCTCTAAATAATGTTTATGTATAATCCAAATACATACAGTGCGTAACGCGTCAAATAGGTGATAACTATTTTTATCCATAGGTTATAGGTGATATATTGACACAATACAGCCACTATTGTTATTCATATAAGCACAGAATAAATAAATAGTAGTATAAGTTCGTAGTAGGGCAATGCCCCTGACCACAGTTTGTGCGTTTAGTTCAGAACCACCTGGTCAAGGCAGCAGACGTTTTAGTCAACTAGAGGCCCATTACGAAAATAACTCTTAACTATTCAGAACACGAGGCAGAGTTGCCAACGACTTTAGGATTTTGAGACGCACAATATATATCTGTCTTTCCTCCTAGAGTATTTTTTTTTTGCCTTTATCGTCATCATATTAACCTGTGTTTACCCTCTGCTGAGTATAGGCCTCCTTCAGACACACAGTACTGTCCCCAACTTGTCCGATTCAGTTCTTACCAAACCAATGTAAATTTAGCTATATTATGATAGGCCTTAGTTATAAAAAAAATATCAAGTTGCTTTAGTTAAAAAGTGTTTTGTTTTGTCTTGGCATTAATAGTTTTTATAATTTACAGTTGTAAAAAAATTATACAGTATGTACATTTTTACATTTATCACGTGGCTTCAAATAGGATCTCTTTTTAGTGTTAAATTCACTTTAAATATCCGTTCAGTGATTATAATGCCGCTGATTTTAACCGTAAATGCATCGGTTTTTAAGCATTGACTATCACTTAAGTGTTGTTTAGTTTTAGCAAAAGCCTACTTTGACTAATGCCTAGTTAAGTGTTATATGTTACTTAATTTAGCATAGTAAACTACTTAGCTGAAATATGTTGGACGTAGAGGTAATAAAGTTATTTCATTTTGAAACATACGACTAGTAGTAGGTAAATATATTTATAAAAAGGCTGTGTTATACTATGACTCACACCAATGTTGTTATATTGTTAAATATAGAAAGAAATCGAGTTTAGAAGTCTTTCCACGTATTTTCTATGTGTTGTAACATTTATTCCAGCAAGTTCTATGCCCTCGCGTACCTACTACTATTGCTAAAGGAATGACTTCACAAGTATTCAGTTTTCATTATATGAATATTAATCTGAGGTTAATCGCTGCAATATTTCAACACACAAGCGCGAGAGAAATAAATTACCGAAATAAAAAAACGATGCAGATTAGAATAATTTCTAAGATAAATTTATAAATTACTAGCGTTTGCCCGCGGCTACGCACGCGTCATGATACATATAAACCTTCCCCTTGAATCATTTTATCTATTAAAAAACGACATCTAAATATATACAGCTAAAATAACTATAAGTTTAATTTTATTTCAATGTAATTTTAATTAGTAATTTTTTTGACGAGACATGACTGATGCCAACACCTATTATCATTGTAATAAGTTAGTTGTAATTCTGTATGTCAATAAAATCTATCTATCTATCTATCTAAATCCGTTGTGTAGTTTCAAAAATCTAAGCATACGAGTAAGCGACTTTGCCTTATACTATGTAGTGATAGTGATTATTTTTACTTGAGAACTGGCACAATAAAAAGGTATGGCCAAAGAAAAAAAAAGTGATTATTCTCGAAATACAAAACGATAAAGAGTCAAAATCCTTTCTTCGATTAATTTATAATTTGACAATGAGCAGGTACAGACACAATTAATGTGATGAATCTACTTTCACCCGTCATTGAAATTAGATTCATATTGGAACTCGATTGCTATCGGCTTCTTTTATTGCTGAGATCTGTATCTGGTTGTTGGACACATGATTGTGAAGCTGAAGAGAATAGACCAAGAAGAAAAAAGACTATACTTTTATATGATTGAAACTAGATGATTTTGTTGAGATTATGAGATAAGCTGATTTTTAAGCGAGTGTCCCTTTTTATTAAATTATTAATATTAAATATAACTTACATTAACAGTTGAAAAGTAAGTATTTTTTACTGTTTACACATGTTTATTTTTGTCCCTTGTTTTTCTTTAATTAAATTATTATTGTCAATAATGTTGATGCAAAAAAGATACAAACACAAGTTACACATGACAAGTTTCTATTTATATTCAGCAAAATCAAGGCTATAATTAGTTGAACGCAAAGAGGGTACTAAGAAAAAGAGAAACATTTTCTAATTCGCTTGTCCCCACAGATAAAGCGTCACGCTTTTTAGTCATGCTAATGTCAAAACGTAAACAAATGAATTGCGGTATCCCTATGATGAGTCAATGAAAACAAATGCAAGAAGTGGTCAGTGTAAATGTAAACAAGAACAAAATGCGATCGGGAAGTGTAAGCCGCCAGCACGGAAGTGAGCCGTGATGCAATCTCCTTTGTACCTTAACCTGCTTAGTCTGATATAACTCTAATGTCATACTTGTTAACTTATGGGAACTTTATGTAAGTACTATTTGCGATGAACTAGAATGTGTCGCGACAATTTTTGAACAATGCGGCGTTTGACCGAGATTCCGAAAATGCTTTCTATTGTAGACCGTGACTGTGTACTTTTGTTCTGGTATTTTGCTGTTTCTGTTTTTAAGAACTCTCTACTAAGTTTATTTACCACCCATTCAAGATACTGGAAAGCTTGAGATTGAAATAACTAAATGCACAATAAGTAATTAAAAAATATTCACATATATCATCTTTTTTATTTTACATGCTGTCGAATGTTATGCCCACTAAAAAAATAAGGTCTTCTTTGATATAGGCTGTTTATACCTTTCTTTATTACAGGAATATAATAGACAGATAGACAAACGCTGATAACTAAGTACTTTAAGTAATTGCACGAGACATCAAGAAAAAAAAAGCCAATAACGAAAAATACAATTGAAAAAATTGATTTTAAACTGATATACAATTAAATTAAATCAAATAATGCGAATTCAGTTCTTCCTACGCATGATTTACTTCGACCATTCCACGAGCGTTGTCGGATTCTTTCGCAACGCATTGTGTTCGGCCTTTACGTAACGGACTGGTCATCGCATTAATTGTATCCAGTGCGGTGCTACCTTTACAATTACGCTGGAAATTACCGGTTTATGGATCCTTGTTACGAGCTAAGTAAAACTGAGGGTTAGCTTTTCGTTGTTTTGTGTTGTGTGTATCAAATTTTGAAAAAAATAGTAATATTTTGCAAAGATTTGGCAAACCTCAATTTTATTCGATTTACTGCCTATTATTTACCTATATGGCCTATTTATTTCAAAGGAGCTATGATAGATAACTAAGAAATTACCACACTACCGTATCCTCTAAAAATGGTTGCTCATTTCAATTGGTGTTTGTAAATAAACCTGCTTTAAATATGGCTGACAGTACCAAAATAGATTATACGTATTAGGTACTTAATAAGTTGAATTCTTTCTTGAAGGTTGTTGGCCGTAATTTTCTTATGAAAACGGCGATAAATCTTTAAAATTAATCAAAACAAATATTGGCCAACGCAACCTTCACATTTAATGTATTTACAGTTGACAACCTTGTGTTACATAATTTTCGAAGCTATGGTTATCTAATACGTACATTTACCTGCCTATACAGAGTTACTAGTATTTTATGAGTTAACTTTTGGGGATGACTTTTGTACCTACTTCAATTCTAAGACATTAAAACTTAAATGCGCTTCCAAAGTTTTAGCCAAGTCGACGGCTTTTTTGTAGTATTCTTTGGGCAATTACCCAAGAGTCATCGTATTAAATTTGTTGTGATTTATAATAAGTCTATTCCTTGAACGCATTTTTATTGGACCGTGCCTATAATGACAAATACAAGAAGGTCAATCAAAACACAATATTTCTAACCGCCACCACCACTCAACCGAACATCTGTACTAATATTATAAAGCTGAAGAGTTTATTGTTTGTTTGTTTGAACGCGCTAATCTCAAGAACTACTGGTGCGAATTGAAAAATTATTTTTGTGTGAATAGACCATTTATCGAAGAAGGCTTTAGGCTATATTACATCACGCTGCAACTCATAGGAGCGAAGAAACAATGGAAAATGTGGAAAAAACGGGGAAAATTATTCCTCTTTGAGAGCTTCCGTTGCGTGTGCTGCAAAAACGGTTCAAGATATCAAAAAAATATTTATGAAACAATTATTCCTCCTGAAATGTCCGCAACACTGTACATATGTCTATTTTTAAAGATTAACTCACTAGGACCGTTTTTATGGTAATAACTATTTTACGCGGACGAAGTCGCTGGCACAGCTAGTATAATATATAACTGCATTAGAAAATCTTCAAGCTTTCCTGAAAATTAAGCAGCTGGTAGCTCTTGAAGCATAAGGTAACCTGCCCAGAGTTGTATTATGTATTCTGTGCCAGAGCTGTGCCAGAGTTCTGTTTGTACTCTATATTCTATGGTTCTGTTCATTTTCTTCTATTTTGTTCACATTATCACTTTGATACTCTTTACATAGCAATAACTCGGTAAACCTCGCTGGTTATATTTGGTATTTATTTTTGCGATTGACTCTTACTGTGAGTTCATAGACATGCATATAAAAGCCGGCCTTCTGCCTTGTTGACCCAAAAAGACCTACTGTACCTGGGTCAATGTAATGTTGCTATGAGCAACCATCTGCAATATTTTGAATAGCTTGTAACGTTGTTGTAGCCATTGCTTCTTGCTGATATTAATACTATAAAAGTTTATAATAATATGTGAGTACGTTTATTGGTCCCGTCTAAACGTTCATAAGCATCATCTAAACGTATAAAACTCAAAGGTGACTGACTGACTGACTAACATAGTGATCTGTCAACGCACAGCCCAAACCACTGGACAGATCGGGCTGAAATTTTAGCATGTAGGTAAATGTTATCCATAGGTACCCGCGAAAAGATTTTTGGAATTGCCACTTTTAAAGGAGTGAAATAGGAGATGCAAGTTTTACTTCTTAATATGAGTAAAGCCGTGAGCATCCACTAGTTGCAAATCAATTTAATTTTTGATTTTCAAACGGATTGGCCAAGTTGGTTGAAATTAATTCACACAAATATTATAAAAACAGGAGTTGTGTACATTTTGATACTTCTTCTCGAGCGGCTGAACCCATTTGGAGATGGAGATTCCTTTTACAGCGAGAAATGTTATTATTAGTATTTGTTATTTTGACCAAAGATGGAAGTGGATTAATACTGCGGGGAAGTCACAATTCATAATAATGAAGAATATGATTCATGCAGGAGGAGAGGTAGATTATCGGACGGTTTCCCAATGATATCGTCTAGTCTGTAGGTAATAATCATTTATTTAGAAACACATTTCATGAACACAGTATTATTCTAATTATGTTATATCATAATGCAATGTTGCTATTAACCATTTACATTTATACAATTTAATTTAGGCTGCACAGAATATTAACATTGTGTGTCCTGACTACTGCTGTAGGATTCCCTGTGTTGCAGTAGCCAGGGTTCTTCCGTGGAAACTAAAATTATTAGGAGAGTAGATAAAATAAATAAATAAATATTTCAGGACATATCACACAGCGCCATCTAGCCCCATACTAAGCTTACGCTTGTATCATGGGTACTAGATAACGGATATAATACATATATACTTTTCTTTTGTAAATACATACTTATTATACATAGAAACGACCAGACTCAACACAAGTAACTACAAATTTTAATATTCATAATTACTTGTGTTATGCGGGAATCGAACCCGCACCCCTAGATTAGAAGGCAGAGCCACTACCAACTAAGCTAACGGAGCAGTCGAAAAGAAAAGAAGATATATCTATCTATACAACAAAATACAGAATGACTATTACGAGTATAATAATTACTTATTTTTATGTTCTATCTTATATTTATTATTAGCAATTTGAAATATTTCATTAGTATCATCTAGCTATTAAAATATTTCTAACTCAAAGCTGTGTTATTGTAAATATGCATTAACGTGCAACATTCTGGTAGCTATTACTTAATACATATAATAAATTGCCAACAATCTAATGACATGGATAGCTGTAACGTGTCAATAGGTTAGGACAAGGTGAAGTGGTTTGGTCACGGCACATAGTTTTATTGTGGTCACAAAAATGAGCATTCATAACTGTTTCATGGTGGATCAATGGAATGCGCGCTTTATTTTTTACTAATGAAATAATGTACCTAACCTACACATCGGTTTCTTCTAGGCAAGCGCGCTCGATCGTAGATTACAACGTTGCTTAACATCAGGCGTGTTGTAGTCAAGCGTGAGCCTATCTTGTTTGAAAAACCAGATTATTCACAGAAACTACCATAGACAAGAAGAAAACGAAAATGTTTTTTTAGGTTTAAAAAAACTGGAGCCTTATACATTGCTAAGTACCAAGATATTGTAGCCGACTATATTATATTAAGTTTTCTTCACTCATGGCTAGTAGTGTTATGTAGATATTTTATATTTTATGTATGTAACTATTTTTTTCTGTAGCTTTGAAATACTTCCACTAAATGAAGTGCTCAAAATTATTATGTATCATATTTATTTTCATGGCTGGATTAAGGAACATTTATGCATAATATTAACACGCACGATTTGTACATGGTCGTTGGATTTAAAATAAATTAAATAAATAAATTTCTTTATTGTCCGACACATAATCCATAAAAATAACTACGGATTTCTCCGAAACTATAGTAACATACATATTTTTCTAATGAATGATTAAAGTAGCAAATGCTAGTAGACAGTGTTAGTTTTATTACAATTTGTTCAGCAGATTTTACATGGGTTATGGATATGTTGTTAAAAATCAAAATTCAATGTAGGTTTGGACAACTGAAAGGACAATTGAAAGGTATTGAATCTCGAGGTAAGTAGGTAAGTATTATTTACTCTTATTGCGCGAAAGGTTGGCTATTTGGGACAAGAGTTCAGCAGATTTTGCATATCGAGTGACTCGGCCGCGAAAGGAATCCGATATTTTAGTCATGTGCTCGAATAACAGGATATGTTTTTTCTTTTGACTCCTGTCCATCCTACGGTTGCCTGGAAGAAATCGCTATTAGCGATAAGGCCGCCAGTTGTGGCACTATTTTTTAAGTCGTTTCTGTTTGTCTTTTTTTTTTCTCAATGTGTGTTACAATAAAGAGTTTTATCTATCTATTTTTGCATTGAATATAAAATTTACGGAAAGTCTCATTAAACCTATTTCACATATTTGTTTTGTGAATATTTTACGTTTTAGTAAAATTATTTCGTGTTCATTTATAAGTTTCACACACTTTACGGATTGTAGTCAAGGGTGAAGCTTACAATAATATTTTTAACTCAAGATAATATTTTATGAAGTGTCATTTACTTGTTAAATACAAATATATTCCAATGTACCTCTATGGTTTTGTCATCTCAAAATGTCCCAATTGAGCAAAATAACTTGTTTTATAAGATTTTAGTTGAAATAACTCGTTTAGATAATATATTTCTGTCAAATCACTGGCAGGCCTTGACACCGCATCTCAATTCTAAGAAATAATTTGAACGCAAAAGTAAACAGTGTAGTTAAATACTAACTCAGTTTTTGCGGTCATCATGCTAAATGAAAGTAAAGGATAATATTAACGTGACTTTTTTAACTGACTTCAAAAAAAGGAGGTTATCAAGTCTTCCGAAAGTTTTTTTTTTTATAATCTGCAAATTTTGGAATGATTGTATTTTTTTGGGCTCCAGAAAAGGATTTCTTAGAAAAAAATCACTGGCATTTCTTAAAACATTATAAATTGATAGTTTGCTTATATGAATACACCATGCACAGTAAATAAACAACTTTACCTTTAATACATGATTTTACTTTTATCAGATATGCACAAGTCCAAAAAGTTATATATAAAAACATGTAAGACTAATGTACAAAATACGAGTACCTAAGAGAACCGTATTTAAAGAGTTAAAACATTTTCTGCTTGATTTATTTCTCGTTTTTTTGAAGACGTAAATCAATACATAACTTTAACTACATAAGACAGTCACTTAAAGTTACGAATGTAAATAGTACTTGATGTTTAAGTGCTGTGACTGAGCACATTTCATACTGAAAACGGCTTGAAATTAACAACCAGTAGTTTTGTACGACGATCGTGAGTAATAATACTTGTACATGAATGATTTACATAACGATCTTAAGGCGTTTGTTCACTGCATTTACTGATGTGATGAGTGCTAGTGATAAATTATGTGCCTATTCAATAAAAAATATCAGTACAAAAATATATAAGCGACCACAAAGTGGCTTAAGATAAAATGAGTTGTGATAAAGGAGGATCCGATGTTATTGCCTATATACTCGTAAGAGTCTTTGTGTTATATATTTTTTTTATATTTAAAGGTTAGTTAATTTTTTTGGGCATGAAAAAGTGAGGTGTGATATTTAAGGGTCTGGAGAATTAAAGCGCGATATTTCCACTAACTGCCATATGCCAACCTTCTTTTATCACATTTGTAAGTAATTTATCGCATAAAAAAAGGAGAAAATAAGAGGAGCAGAAAGCTGAAATTCAGTATAGCACGCACTAACATTGTGACCTATCATCAGAAAAAAATCAAGTGGAAAAGCTATTAAGGCACAAGATGTTCCCTTACCCTGCCAGACTTTATTTTCGAGTCATGATTTTAGTTAGTTACATTCTAATCCAACGACTTAGCTTGTCTATTTCCGATCGGAAGTATACGATGTAAGCCGGAAGTGACCCATCTTGTAGCATTATTTTTGAAGTATGCGCTGTCTTGACTAAAGTAGACAAGTACATCATAATTTAAGAGTAAAAAAATGAAATTTGCAACTTCATAAGATGCTTGTTAACGTTATTAGATAATACTGGTTATATTATTGATTGAGCACTTTCAAAATCATTAGTAGTAATCTAGATTTTTAACAGCTTTTTTGGCATTTTGGTATTTAAGTGGTAAGTGAATTTCAAGGTTGAGGAGTTCCGGGTTTGGTTTCACTTGTAGTTTTGTATTTCATATACATCTATGAATCAACGGAAAGAGCCTACATTGCACGACACAAGTTTCGACTTAGTGTGCAATGTAGTGCACCCAGTGCTTAATGTCTATGTAGTAATTATTATCTTGTTAAATATTGTATTCTACTTTAAGCAGGTACCTACATTTACAAGTACATAGCATTAAGATCTGTAACTAGTTATTTAAGTGTAAATAAATTATTATTATTATTATAATAGATTGTTTTAGGAAAAAAAAATACAATACTACATAACTTTTAGCCTGACAAGTTACGGAATTACGTCGTTACAATTCAATAAATTCACACAAACTAAACTAGAACTATACTTATATAGTTTGAAAGAATTCTTTTTTTAAGGGGCTATTTTACAATTTTGTCTAAAAAATTAATTTTTAATTAATTTCTTTAAAACTGTAATAAAGAATATAATTAATTTGAGTAAATAGTATTAAACTCATTTAGTTTTTAGTTTGAATAGACATTTACTCAAATTTAGTTTATTGTCTGTTTATTTATGCGTTAAAAATGATTGATCTAATAGCGGAAGTGTAGGTGTCTTTACAATTCATCGTTCACGTAGTTGAGTCGACATTAAGGAAACGACGCAAACAGAATCGTAATAAAGTAGCGATTTAAATTATAGCTCGAGAATAAATACATTGTTCTCTATTCCATCCTTACTTGTACAAAAGAAATATGTAGAGCTAATTTACTTCCTTTTTTGTCTGTAATTAAATATTTTTAAACAATTTCAAAGACAATCTTATGTTTTTTAAACCATATTAGAGACAAACTTATGTTGTAAATTGATTCAAAAACACAAAATAATTAAATCAAACAAAAAAATTAAAAGAATCCGTGACAAGCAACTTTTTCATACAAAAGATATCAACGAGCTCTCTTTCGGTCATTTACAGACTTTTGTTATGTAATTTTTATTTTTACGGTAATTCTCGTATGTATTGTTTCTAAATACCATAACTTAATGAAGAATAAAATATAACTAGTATATCAAGGTACCAATCATTAATAAGTCAATCGTAGTAGGTAACCAAAGTTGCAATATTAATTGGCCCTTGAAAAGACTTCAACGCGTCACCAACGCTACGAGGTTCTGCTTTTCATACAGCTTTTATTAGAAAAAATAGCAGGCATAGTTTATTGTTCAAATGATTGAAATTAATCCGATTCTTGATAAGTTAAGTAATAATAATACATTTCGTTTATTGCTCCAAAAACATAATAAAACTATACACTATAAACACCGCACTAGGCGAACCTGTGTCGCGGTGTGATTGCCTTCTCGTTCCAGACATTACTAGTAACAATAAAGAAAATAATATATCCTAATAATGATAGCAGTACATAATAAACTTTGTTAAATTTCTAAGGTATCTTAACAATTAGGTAATTACATTTTTCTTTTAGGCGTTAGGTACACATACAAGTACGAGGTAGTCTATGGCTTATTATATCGCTTATGTTATTTTCTGTGTCTTTCGTGTCACAATGAATTACTGGTAATTAACGTATTACCTTTAAGGGTGACTCTATTACGTCATAAGTATTTTAAAAGTTTTTTTCAACAGCTTATGAAAATTCATGAAAAATAATGTTGCTGCTTTATTTTACTCCCATACAATTTGTCAGTAAGCGATGAACTTTTTAGAGAGGGAATGATAATAGAAAATCATGATGTAGAATTAAACATTTTAGTTATTGTCATACTGAAATCACTGTTAAAAGTGAAAGGGTTAGTAACCCTTTTTTTCCAGAATCACGGGAATCTCATTTACACAGAATACGCCCGGTATTTTTAAATCATCACTGGGGCCGTAGCCAACACTTAGAGGCCTTTTACAATTATTGAAATTATAATTAAATTTATACTTAAAATTAAGTAAAATATTACAGAGAGTGGATGTGTGGGTTTGTAAATAATTATTTCAGACATGGCATTAATTTAAACTATCGTGTTGAGCTGTTCATTGACTTAATTTGACAGAGTAACCCTGTATTATAAAAAAAAGTAACTTAAAAATATAATGATAAGCAAACCAGTTAGTGTGCCCGGACTGGTTATTAAGTGAATGTAGTAAAATTAAGACTTTTCATTTTCAAGATATAATTAGCGAATTCTCATTTTTAGTGTGTTTGAGAAGTCTTTTAAGTACTTGTAATGGATCTTTGAGACTAAATTGGATATTAAATACAAAATAAACGATGAAAGTTTTATTTTGAATATTCTACTTTCACTTTGAAAGTAATAAATACCAATGGATAATTAAAACCGGCTTATTAAAAACTAATCATAATTTGGAGTTTGCAGATATAACAATGGGTTTAGTATGACAATGTAGATATTGATATTGTATTTATTATTTCATAATTTAGGTAATATTTGCTATAAAAGTTTAATCTTTTTAGCGCGTAATTTGGGTGAATAAAACAGTATTTATGGAGCTAACAAGAAGTTCTCGTATATACGAGTATTATTCAAATTCAAATTATATATATATAATATATATATATTATGAGGCCCAAGTATGACCACATTTCTAATTATTCCAAGTAAGCTCCAAATCGGATGCAAATATTTTGTGTCAAGGATTTACTCGAACGGATTGGTATTTATAAAATGTCATTACAATTTCATGGGTGTTGCATTTTTATAAATTAAAAAACTGCATGATTTATAAAAAGTGGGCCAAGAAAAACAACACGTTATAAAGCTTTATCTATATTTTATTCAAATATAAAAAAAAAACAATATGTCTGGTTGGTCAATTTGTATGTAAATATCAAACAGTAGCGGTAAGTAATTTATCTTGTATGTCATTCAGTCACAACTACAATTTTGCAGTGACAACCAGCGATTGATTTGCTTCTTAAAATAGCCATAGTAATTTAACCCTTACACCACCACCGATGTCTCTTATAAATAATCAAGGTATTTTGTTGTCATTTTCACTAATGTATGTCATTTCTTGAGTTTAATTTTTTGAGGCTTGTTGTTAGTTGTAAAAATAAAATACAGTTGTTAATTGAATATTTGATTTTAATACCTGGGTCATGGTGATTGTTTTATGAATCCTTGTTCATCGCCTTTTTTTCAACAATTTGTTCCAGTCTTCATAGCATGCCATCTGCTGCTATTCTGGTTTGATTTCTATGAACAAATAAGAGAAAATTGTATAAGATTTATTGAACTTACTTAAACGCTCGCAGCTTAGCAGGCAGCAGTATTTGTTCCCGAATACCAATAAGCAACTGTCGTTGAAGTATATTGATGTAAAACATGTAACTGTTTCTTGAAAGCTTGTATTATTGTTCCTATACATTTAAAGAAGAATTAAATACATTTATTGTCACAAGAAACATAGAAAATTGATACAAATAAAAATAATATATAAAGAGTAAGAGCACAATATTTAAACATGTACTTATACATCGTTTATGAATAAAAGTTAAGGTTAAAATATACAAATATGGTCGAGATATATACTAGGCTATACAATAGGCTTGCCTGTGTCGTGCAGCCCAGTCATATGTGAGTATGTTTAGAACACATTATATCTAGACAGACGATTAAAACCAAGTAAATATAATAAGTAATGAAATGAAATGAAATAATTTATTCGATATCAAGTCACGTTACATTCACTAACTCTAATAAATATCTTAGAGGGGAAGCACATTTCAAGATTAACATCGTCAATATTTTTATAATTATATTCATTACATAAGTATATTGATTATTTATGACAAATATAAATTTTTTTGTAATAACATATTTTAGAGGGCAATTAATTAATTTAAATATGTATTTATAGTTAAATAAGTTTTACTATCAGCTGTAAAGAGGCTTCGTCAAATAGTGTCGTAGAAAATTATAAATTAAAAATTACGGTATATTATTATAAAGTATAGAGCTGTATAGAGGCTATGTCAAAAATAAATGCATTATTATACGTGTTCTTGTCGAGACATTTGAAACGATAAGTAATATGCAATACGTCTAGTTACGTCCAAATCCAAACCGATTCATCTAACGACTTTCTAATACGAATAGTTAAATAGTATAATTTGAATACATTCAATAATACTCTGCTAGTATATTAAATCACAGCTTCTAGTAACAAATGGTGTTCGTGTCAAATGTTAAGATAATCAAGAGAAGTACGTTTCACATTATCATTTTATTTTATTTTATTTATTTTATTTTATTTTATTTTTATATTTTGTAATAATAGATGGCATAATTAAAATGGGTACCTTTTTTGCGTAGACGTTTTTGCTACAAAAGTAATGGCGTTATAAATTCAAACGTCAGTGTTTAAGGTAATAGAAAAAAAGGTTGTCACATTTTTCATTACTCAGATTAATTAGTAAAGTTTTAAGGGAAAAAATACTAAATCGTTACTGAAGATAAAAAGAAATGTCACGTCAATTGGTTTTTTTGTACTTCTAGGTATGTTACGTTTTACAATTAATGCTTTTTTATGTTTATTCTTATTTTTACGTAGACAGGATTCCAATAAGCTCTTGCGCTAGAAAGGTAAAGGTTTCTTCACCGTCAAGTGATTCGAGTATTACTTTATGGGAGCAAAACCTGTATTGGAGGCAGGAATGAGGCCACAGGTGGAGAGAAAGTGCATTCGACTGGATCATGTAGGTATGTATGTATATGTGTTTCTTGGGAGAATTCAATTAAAATACCTTTAATAAATGAAGTATTGTGTTTGTTATTCTTCTTCTTTTTTGTTACACTTCCCATATAAGGTATATTTCAAAAAACCTAATTTAACGAATTATTAAAACAGCAGTGTTTTGCCTTTAAACGATTAATCGATTTCAAAACAATCAAGAAACCAACCATCGTTAAAAATCACATGGACATGATTTATATACTTATCAGATGTGTTTTATTATTTCTATTATATTTGAAGGTAATTCTAGCTTTTTTAATTAAAAAAAAAATAGATAGGAACATTATCGCACACTTGCTGAAGCTTTATACTCGTAAATAGGGACATACTCGTACTTCTTGTCAGTTTTTTTTTGATTCCTTATATAAACGAAGTAAATATGTATAACTGGAGGGAACAAGTTTACTTGCACTGTTACAAAGCACAGCACATTCAAATAAATGTAGCACACAGCAAAAGCTCGAATCCTGCCGTTTCCTCTTACTTTCACTATACCAAGCTTTTGCATGTAATTATTAACGAAGGTACTTATTTTATCTACATCAATACCATCAGATATATTAATGCCTTGTTCCGTATTCATTGCGCAATTGATAAAGGTCTAAATAGCCTGGATTTTACACAACTACGTTAAATATTGCCACGATTTATCAAGATTTTGTCGATGGCCGTAAATAAATTTGCTATATTTTATCGGTTGATAGTAGGTATATATCATTTAGGTAATGTAAGATGAGATTTTAGTAGCAAACACTGAATTGCAGAAGAACTATTTAAATTTCTAAGTGACATAAGTAGCTAATGCATAGCTGTCAAAATAAGTAGTCAGATTTTATTTTGTAAGATTTTAAAAAATATACAACTATATTTAAATTTTATTTATAGATTTACGATCTATCGCTACGATATTATATCTACGAAACTTTAACTATTTCCAAAGCGAATAAAACACTATTAATTTCTGAATAGTGTGCGTAGCTTATTATTTAATTCTAAACGAAAGTGCTGGCGTCATTATTATCTAAAAACAGTTTTAAAGTATCGTATGACATAACTAACAACATAATGGATGGGTACATGAGATACTCAAATTGTAATAACATGGCATTTGATAATTATGGCGGTTTCATTAGACTACGTTTACTCGTGAATGAATAGATATACAGGTTTACTAGTTACTTTTAAAAGCTGCTTTTTTTTTACTAAAACAGGTTTGAAAGAAAGAAAGATTAATTGTGGCATATTTAACTGAAAAACAAACACAAGTACATAATAAACAAACAAACATAAAATCTGCCACAACACAGCCCCAACTCAGCATAATGCTGGTTGTGTGGAAGCAACCAGTGCTGGTCTTGACCATAGTTTGACTGATGGTAAACAATAGCTATGGTCTAAGATGGATCGTGCTTACCCAATAAGAACCGGTTCACTCTCGCTTTAAAGATCGTAGGATTATAGTTCGTGGTGGTGTAGTATGTACATTAAAAGCAACTCCTTTTGTTTTACGACTTTTTGAAATTCGCATAACTTTTTAATTCTGTGTACATATTGTCTTTGCCTATGGGGCTATGTATTTTTTGTGCAAAACAGGTGTTTTGTTTTTTCGAGAATTTCCAAAAGCCGTAGATGAAATTCTTTTAAGTTTTGACGTACTAAAGGACACTCTGAAAAGATTATGCGTTAGTTTTCTATAACCCTGTATAAATGTATACCTTTAGTAGAGAAAATTGTTTCTTCATTGTTACACGTACTCTAGTAATAGGTTATACGAGTTGTATAGTTTTGAGCGGCTGATTGAATATCTATTGAAAATAAACGTAAAAGGCGCCGACAGTTTTAGATTACTTCCCCGTCGTGGGAGGTGTGAGGTGCGCGAGCGCATAGGTTGTTGCTGATAGATATCGTATCTATTAACTTAAATTTTGATAGATTTTTTGTAGGTAGTTGTAGATAAATAGTTTTCGGACGGAAACGCTTCAAATATGTAATTTTTTCCACGTTCCAGTTTTTTCCAAGTACCTAACTATTTGTACACGTCTATGACATTCAAATACAACTTTTGTTATTATTTCAAGTACGTACTTAAATTTAAAGAAAATACACTATTGTACATACTTAACATACATTTTATTACCATACCTAAATACTTATCCTTGTAAAATGACCAAATAAACGTTTTATTTATTATTTATTTATTTATTCAGGTAAACTGGTCCTTACTAATTCCTATCGATAAAAGTGGTATCTATACCAGGTAATCTTAGTAAACAAATCATTCACAGGTCCAAGAACTATGTAATACATATCAATGGTGCATTGTGGCTACAAATGTAATCTCCGGTCTTATAGAGGTGCAATACAATAATCTATGTAACAGAGCATTGAGCGGCTTCCTGTGAAAGTTACACGCAATTTAAATGAATAATTAACTTTTAAATGATTAATTTATGGTGGGACTGAGAGGAAATGCTTATTGTAAAAGTAATTGATGTCTACGGCTTTGCTAGCGTTTTGGAATGAAAGGATCTTATCTCTTTCCATGATAAATAACGAACAAATCAGTTCTGTCATTTGAGCATGAAAAAGAAACGAAATTACTGTTTAAATATTTTTTATAATATTAGTGGGATAGCATGATTATTAAATATTGTTTGTTATTACCACAACGGAACAATAGGACACAGATATGTGGTATAGACTATGGAGGAAGTATCAAGTGTCAAGGAAGCCTTACATTTTAATCTCGAATAAAGGAGGGAAAATGTAGGGGAGAAATGGAAATCAAACATTCTAAAACTTGACCGATTTTGTGTCACATACGCTCGTGTATGCTCTTTACATTTTTATTTGGACTTTGTCTGTAATGTTTGTTAAGTTTTATAAATATGTAAATTAAAACTGCAATAATTAGGCAATTTTCATAGGAAATGTTTACCAAGTACCTACATCACACATAGACGTTACTCGAAGAAGACACCTCCAGATAAAGTAAGCTGCACCTGTATATTGATGAGGCAATTATATCTGTGTCGCGAGAGTGGTCAGTGGAGTGCAACCACACACTCGTGCCTATTCGGTGACGGTAACACAATATACTTCTAGGAGACGCAGCTTTATTGTGAAGATATTCCCATATACTTGTGTTTAGTACATTTCTCGGTAAATTTTTTATTAACATATTGTGTCACACACCTGGACAAAGGTCTCCCCCTACTCTCTCCAAGTGTTTTAATTGGTAAATCGAACAAATTTGTATGATACGAAAATACAACCTGAGATAAGCTAATTAGTCTGCACAGGATATGACCGTCGTTGTGGCGGTTTTCATCCCACTTATATTACTCAAGCCAAACTTGTATTGACGAATATAAATAACAAGTGTTTGTAGGTACATTACACTCAAGCAACCGGAACTATATTTTTATTTTTGTCAATATAGCAGGACACATAAATTATGTATAATCTGGATTAAACACAGATTTTTTACAGCTTATTTCGGAAAGTTACACCGCGGTGCGTCACATGTAATTAATTGTGGGTGTATGGATAATTTTGTCTATGGATGATAAGCACTGCAGGGAGCAGGGTTGCCAAACGACAGTTTGTGAAATAACAAATAAAATAAATAATGAAATTGGAATGCGTGTTTCATAAACGTGGGCCTAAAACGACGATTAAATTGGCTTTTATTTGTTTTGTTGAATTTGTGCAATGTTTCGTATGAATTTAATCCATTTAATCAAATGCTTTTAAGTGTGTAAGTTTATAATTCCTTTGAGCTCAAACAGCTTATCTATAACATTGGCTTTTATTTATTGAAAACTACCGGCATGGCGTTTCGCTGCGTAACCCATGTTTAACAAGGATAAGCATTAGCATGTGTTAGTTCAACGTTTAATATATCATCCATATCGAACGTTATACAAATAGTTTTGAACATTTGAGCGCAAAAAAGGAACTAACATACGAGTAAGTACATACTTTTTTACACAATTACAACAGTAACGTTTATCATTATATCGTTGGGTGATCGAAAAATATAAATAGCCCATATGTCCTTAAAATCTCGCATTCTTTGTTATCTCTTTTAGCAACATATTGTTCCGTACACCCCTACCCACGTCCTTGTGTGGATGCGACACACACTGGCCTATAGAAGAGTGAGCCAAGAGGTCAATGTGTTGTTGTTTAGAAAATCACACATATTTGAACTTTCTTTGAGATAACGCATACTTTACCTGAATGCATTATGATAACAGCTGGAATGTTATGAATGTAAAGTAAACAATTTCGAAGTTTTTTTTAAATGTTTGATAAAAGATCTTTTTGGAGTTTTTTTTACTCAATAATATTTGCTAGAAAGCTCAGTTTTTAAATATATTTTTTTTAGTTTTAGTCTAAATATATTTTTTTCTATTTCAAGAGTACACAATAGACATATGTAATTGATTTTCTAACTGTCACTAATTAAGTGAAAATGGCTTCTTATGCTTCGATCAACAATATATTGTTGATCGAAGTTCTTATGTAATTATGATTATCATTACACACATTACGGACAGTAAAAAACATTTCTATAGGTTGAACTTAAACTTATCTTAAAGACGTTGTTACGCAGGTAAGTTATTTTGGTTCATTGACTGTATTATTTTAGTTTTTCTATTGTAAGCTTGCATTACAGCTCCAGTTAGTAATGAAACGCTTAACATCTTGTAGAATCTATAAATTTGTTTAACTTATAATATAACAACTACTAACAACAACAATCTTCTTACTTAAGTTAAGTGCTATCATTATCATTTTTTTTTACCTTATATAGGCTTACGTTTGACTATAGCCTGCCTGATGTTAAGCACCACTATAGTCTAAGATGTAGCACGCTTGCCTAGAAGAAACCTATCCATCTGAGGTTAAAATCAAAGCCAATATTACTTTACAAAACTAATGAATAAAGCTGTGTATTGCGCACAGGAGCCGTGCAGTTGAGGTCAGTGGTACTGACGGCGAAAGTATTTGTTTTCTCCCGGGGACTGATCTGGTTTTGTACCTCTGACTACGCACCAATATTATATTTTATATAATAGACACCTAATTAAGCCCACTGCATGTGATTACACTTTTAGAGGCAATTAGTGTCTGAAAAATGACAAATGATCTCACAGATTGCTGATAGAATAGATACTCTTAGATAATTTCAAATGTCAAAAGAGGTAGCTGTCTACTTATGGCCCGAAAACACATACAAACATTCATCTGCTGTGGACTTTCTTTTGCTAGGCTTGATAAAGGCTTGATATACATAGTTGATATAAAGTGCTTATAAATCTGCAGCTATCTTAACAATTCTGTTCGGCGATTGGTGCAAATCAAGCTTAAATACGATTAATTTCAGCAATTCGATTTTTTATTTAATTAGTTCACAAATAGTGCCGTACAGTTATACATTCACACTTAAAATATAACAATAACTTACAGTGGGTACGTCAATTTAGACAGTAGAATGATATAGACCGGTCTTTATGATCAAATTTTCTATCATTCATGTTATTAGGAGTCTTTGAATAAAATTGTTAATGCTACACACACATAAAGAATTTATTTTACACTAGTTGATGAAAGTTATTGGCGAACGTAGAGATTTGATATCGATCTTAGGTCAAAGGTTAAGAATAGGCTTCATTTCTTATTAAAATAGGCATCGAACCAAAATGTGTTTTTCTTGAATACTAGCAGGAATAAAGTTTGAGCTAAGAACTTGTGTAAGTATAATAGATAGATTTTTTTTTCATTAAAATTTACAAATTGTTAGCGTCAATTTTTAAAAGTTTTATAATACCTGATTAATGGCGTCCGAAAGTGATCGTTAGAATCTTGCACACAAAATAAGAGACTTAAATCAAAATTTATCTAAGAATCTATTA
Organism: Macaria liturata; assembly: GCA_964023185.1. Lineage (NCBI taxonomy): Eukaryota > Metazoa > Arthropoda > Insecta > Lepidoptera > Geometridae > Macaria > Macaria liturata. The sequence goes on along the minus strand of OZ026811.1, from coordinate 1,071,337 downwards.
TTATTGTAATAAATATATTATTATGTTAAGTAAAATTATAAAATATAATCCTTCTTCTTCAAATCTAGAGTAAATAGGTTTCTTCTGGGCAAGCATGCTATGTCTTAGACTACAGTGGTGCTAAACATCAGGCAGGCTGTAGTCAAATGTAAGCCTATTTCGTGTTACAAAAAAAGTACTTATAAACAAAAACATAGTTGGTGGCTAAATTTGAATAAGCAACAAAAAATCCCTCTGCCAAATTATTCCTAGAAACCATTATCTTGTATCGTTAACACATGCGACCTAAAACAGAAAAAACAACAATAGATATTGTACAAGCTACTACCGCTTTTTGCAACCTTTTTAGATTCTGCAAAATTAAATCTGCGCTCGGATCAATTTGGCACTAAGAAGTCTTATAAGATACTAGTGGATGCCCGCGGCTTCGTCCGCATTATTTCCGGATAAAAGTAACATATGACACTCCTAAGACCTCACCTAACCTACATACCAAAAATCATGATGAACCGTTCAGCCGTTTTTGCGCGATGCGCGTTTAAATAAACAGACAAAAATTCTATACATTTTTGTATCGTTTTTATCTCCAATTTTTTTTTATAATACATAATTGTACAATGTTCAGATTTTCGAATCTTTTTAGCATTATTATTTGTATGATATGATGATTCTAAATACTGTGATAGAAGTATAGTGCTGCTATCAGTTAAGAGTAGAGATATTTTGCGAAGAGTTTGCTTCCATTTGCTTGGAAGCAAACTCTTCGCAAAATATCTCTACTGAAATCCCAATCATTGCTATGCAAGCCGTGCTCTGATTGTCCAGATAATGGAGCCTAATATCTAGAATTTAAACATTACGTTTCCGTTATTTTTGCAAACAAACTAGGTTGAGAAATATCAACATAGATTGACTTAAAAGATTCATTCAATTTGATACTAATTTTATTATATTTGATGCTTGGTGAAACATTTTATGAATTGCGTGGCAGAATAAAAAAATAATATAGTTATTTTTTTCCTTATTTAATCTTAATAAACCCGACCAGACATCATAAAAAAATTAGTATGTTATATTCTTCGCGTTTCTTATTTTAATCTATGTCCTTCGTAAATGTATAATCTATACCAACTGTTATGCCAACCAACGTAGAAACTTATCAACTAGAAATTCACAAGAAATATTGCAATGGATTTAATTTCTTAACAAGTAGCCTCACTAGTCTGCTACATTTATAACTGTTCCTACAATTAGCAGTGCGATGTTATAATATCCTACAAAAATAACAGTTACAATGTATGCACCTATTACCGTTTCATATAGGCCTCGAATACACTTGCATAATGGAGTTTTGCCACTTTATAATTGTTTTGGTAAATAACATCTATCTACTTAACGTAACTATGTATATGACTTGATTAGTAAGATATGTATTTGTAATTAGATCAGTTATAATAAGATTGAACGGGCGACTTTGTTAGCGATATCTCAGGGTAAAAGTACATAGCTATTGTAAGTAACTTTCAACATCCTTTGTACTTCTATTTCTTTGTAAGACCAATATGCAATGTTTTTTTTTTAATTTTTATTTTAGTCGGAAGAAACAATGAGACTATAAAATTCTCTTTCGCCTTAGAAAAGTGTCTCTGTTTTACTCTCAATAGCAATGAATCATTATGATAACTCGTAATTACTTATTTATTTTCTATAGTATCTGATAGCTCATAATATAATAATAAAATACGTTTGTTAATAAAATACTTTCAAATAGCGTGCAAAACCGAATAACAGTTACGAGAAACATAAACAAATAGTCATAAGTACACGACAGTGATAATATCTGCGTACAAACGTATCATTAGAAAACTGTTACTGCAATATACGAGTATGTACGGAAACCGCTATTGCAATACTATATACATATAATATAGTACATCACCAATGTTTTAAAGGCTAAAGTTTGCGTGTAAGCATGGATATTTTGTTTCTATCACGGTTATACCTTCATTATGATGCTAGATGGCGCTGAGTGATATGTTCTGAAATATTTATTTATTTATCATAGAGTGCAACCAAAGATGCAACATGTTCATTCCGTGAAACACGTCACTAATACAGAATTACGTTTTTACTTTCAATTAATATTATATTTAAAAAGATGAAGCAACGCGTACATGATATCTAGAGAAATTTATAGGTAATTACAGAGCTTTCATCTTATTTGGTTGCATGGCTTTATTTAAAATACAAAAATAAAAATTAAAAAAATTAGGTTCCATCCTAGACCGTAATGATTGCTTTCCATCAGGCGAATTACGGTCAAGTGCAAACCCATTTCTTGTAAAAATAAAATGATTCATGTAATGTAAACGCACCAAAATACATATGTACGTTACTGATGCATGCATTTAATGATACCTACAAGAAACTATTAAATAATATTTTATACATAACAACTTAATAATAATAAATAATACTCAAAAGTACATCTGCTGAACAAGAAACTGGTAAGATAAATTAATAATACATAAGCATTACTTAGCAATAGCGGTTTAAAATATGGCGGATAAGATTCTTTGACTATTTTTAGAGCATGACACATCGTCATGTAGGTATGTATGTATATGCATAATTCAGTAAACAAAGACACGTGAATGAATCGAAATAATTAATAGAAGCACCTACCAATTAGTAATGGCCGACACATGTATATAAAATCAACGGACAGAGTTTCTAAACAATATACTCGTTTTACTAATTATTTAAATAACTAAATTGGCTTCATGCTTGAAACATATTATATGACAATTATTAGAGAATATATTGAAAATATATGAATACTGTTGAATATTCAAACAAAAGCTAAGCAAACATTTTATCTATACTTATATTATAAAGCTGAAGAGTTTGTTTGTTTGTTTGTTTGAACGCGCTAATCTCAGGAACTACTGGTGCGAATTGAAAAATTCTTTTTGTGGTGAATATACCATTTATCAAGGAAGGCTTTATAACATCACGCTGCAATTAATAGGAGCGAAGAAACAATGGAAAATGTAAAAAAAAACGGGAAAAATTATTCATCTTTGAGGGCTTCCGTTGCGTGCGCTGCGAAAACGGTTTAAATTGGTAACAGCTATAATTTATAAAGCTGAAGAGGTTGTTTGCAAAAATAAATATGATGCCCAGAATAACTATTCCACGCGGACGAAGTCGCGGGCACAGCTAGTTTTCAATAAAACACTGAAACCATCATCGATAATATAATCGATGCGTATTGTCGATCGAGACGATGTTTTTTTTTTCCTATAGTCCTATAGTATTTGTTCCTATAGTGTCGGTTTAAATACGTCCACAGCAAGTCAGTCGTGTACTTGGCGTAATCCTCATCAATGAGGGCTACGACTTCCCCGCAAAATTGAATCATTGAAAAAGTTATCTTGGGAACTATCCGTTACAAAACGTTTTTGGAAGCGTTTCATTCAAACCTTTATAAGGACTCCATCCGTTACAATTCTAAGTACAACCTAATAGTAGTGAATCGTATACGAAATAGCACACTATAGTATGCTATTTATATAATGAAAGACAGTGGGTGATTCAAAGCAGTAAACAAAATTATTATAAAACCCAACTAAATAACTCTAAAGGTAATATTAAAAGCACTTGGAACATTATAAAAGAAATCTCTAACTACTCTGCAAATAAAGTACCCTCTAACGCATTACTTGATATAAAAAAAGATCCAATCGAATCGTTAAATGAGGTAAATAGCTTCTTTACTTGTATTGGTAACGACTTAGCTAACTTAACTCTCCGTAAGCTTAACAAAACCGATGAACAATTGGCAAATAATGTATCAAGATGTTCTAATGTACCTATAAGCTCGTTATCATTATTCCTGACAGATGCCAAGGAAATTGCTAGTGTCATTAGTTGCCTCAAAACACATAGTGCCCCGGGTCATGACCGAATATCCACTTCTATTTTTAAGACTTGCTTAAAAGAACTGTCTGAACCAATAGCCCATCTGTGCAATCTGAGTTTCTCTACGGGATCTTTTCCAGCTATATTCAAACAGGCTATTGTGTCTCCAATATTTAAAGCTGGTAGCAAGATACAGCCGTCAAATTATAGACCAATTTCCTTGCTACCAGTTTTATCAAAAATTTTGGAAAAAATTGCAAACAAGAGGTTAATGTCGTATCTGGAAAAGAATGCCCTATTAGCGATTAACCAGTATGGCTTCAGAAGTAGGAGATCCACTGATGACGCCGTACTTGAGCTAACTACCCTCATTTCATCTTATTTAGATAGTGGGAAAAAAATTGTGGGTATCTTTCTGGACCTCCAGAAAGCTTTTGACACGGTATCAATTCCAATACTGTTAGAGCGGCTTAATAACATAGGAGTTCGGGGAATTGCCCACAGTTGGTTTTCTGACTATCTAACTAATCGGACCCAGAAAGTAAAAGTAGAGAATAACCTTAGTGATAGCGCTCCGTGTAAATATGGTGTTCCACAAGGTTCCACTCTAGGGCCTACCCTCTTTTTAATTTATATTAATGAGCTATGTACCCTCAAGTCTATAGAGGCCGATACACTAATGTTCGCTGATGACACAGTTCTCCTGTTCAATGATAACCGAAGCTGGGAAAAGGTTTTCAACAAGGCAGAGTTTGGTCTTTCAAAGGTTATAGCCTGGCTAGAAAACAACTTACTTTCACTCAATATCTCGAAAACTAAATATCTGTCCTTTAGTAAAACTAAGGCATCCAGACCGCCACATACTCTTAACATTAAAGCCCATTCCTACCCTTGTAATGTCACATCTCTTCCACGCACCTGTGCCTGTAGCACACTAGCTAGTGTGGACACAGTAAGATACTTAGGTGTTATGATAGATCATCATCTAAAATGGGGTGCACATATACACACAGTTTCTCAGCGTACGAGGAAGTTAATTCATGTTTTTAAAACACTTAGACATGTTGCCGACAAGAAACTACTCATACAAACTTACAAAGCACTGGCTGAGTGTGCAATTAGCTATTGCATATGTTCGTGGGGAGGTGCTGGTAAAACTAATATGAAAACCATAGAAAGAGCACAAAGGGCACTACTCAAAGTTACATTTTTGTTGCCCTTCCGGTACCCTACTTATCAGTTATACAAACTATGTAATGTACTTACCGTACGTAAACTTTTTATCCTTCAATGTTTGCGTAAATACCACCGAGAAGTAGTACCTCACCTGTCTACGACTGATAAACGCATAGTTAAATGTCCAGTTCCAAAGTATCACTGTGATGTATCCTGGAATCACTATTTGCATCTTGCACCAATGTTCTACAATGAATTAAGCACTATTCAGGTAACTAGACAATTGACACAACATAAACTAAAAATTGTAATTTACAAATGGCTAGACACACTAAAGTATGATGATACAGAACAACTGCTTGAAAAACCTCCTGATTAATATAATTAACTTTTTTTTTATTGTTATTATTTTTGTTTCTTATTAATGGGTTCTACTGTACAGCATTAATTATTTCGACGGTATTGACTATTCAGTAATACTCAATATATACCAACTCACTCACATACACACACGCACACTTACACACACGTACACTTACACACATTCACACACACACATATATATACACACACATACACACACACACACATACACACACACATACACACACAACGGCGTAATTTTAATTTTAATTTAAACTATTATCTAAACTTAGTTGATACACTGTATATTTAGGCTAAGTTAGTTTAAGAATAGCCACATGTTTTTGTAAAGTATATTATTATCTAGTATAACATAATTTAATTGTAAACAAATTGTTCCCCTGGAAGATCCTGCCTTCTACAACACAGTCAACACTACAGTAGAAGGCAGAGCAACACTAAATTGTACCACATGTACCTGTTTACAAATAAAAATCTTTAAAATCTTTAAAGTTAAACTTTAATGCGATATTGTTTGCGACTCTGATTGGTATGTTATTGCAAATCCTACGGAGATTGGAAGTTTGTTATCGAGGCCATCGCATGTCTACTTTTTAATTCGCAGACAATTTTCGTAATTAGAACAATTAATGGAATGTTTCATGTTGCAAATATAGGCTAGGCTGAAGAGATTTGTCTGATAAGTTGAGAAATTTTTATTGGAACTATTATTATGATTAAGAAAATTCTATGGACACTACATAGGATATTTTAAGAATATCTCCAGGTGTTGAAACTATGGAGTTTAATATGTATGTGGCGGGTAAGCTGAAACCATTTTTGATAATTCTGTAGTAAAACACTATTACGAATGACTTCTGAATTGGGTAAATCATTAAGGAATAAAAAAAAACAATTACGAATAAGTTCTAAAAAAAATGTCTTTTCCATAAATTTTCATAAATTTTTCTAAGAAAAATTACAATAAGAAAGCTACTAGAAAATTCACACGAAGTAAGTCCATAAATTACATTAACTAACAAGTACCAACAGTAATGCAATAAGAGTATATTTCAATACGTTTTATGCAACAACACGCGATTAGATGATCAAAAAGTAGTAATCGCAGAATAGGAAGTAATTACTTTTTTTGCAAACACCGCTTTGTGGTTTAATCTGTGGTTTAGCAAAAAAACTACTGATCCACACAATTTAGGTAGATACATATAAATATCTATGTAAAGCCATTAACATAAGTTTGATAAATAAATAAATAAGAAATAAATCATAAAAAATATTTCGGGACATTGCACACAGCCCCACAATAAGCAAACGCTTGTGTCGTGGGTACTAGATAACGGATATAATACATTTATACTTTTCTTTTGTAAATACATACGTATTATAAACTAGTCATTGGGCCTCTCATCTTTTAGCTCGACAGAAAGGATGTAAGTAATATCCCCCTGATTTTGACCACTTTTGCCTATTCTGGATACAATAAAATAATCTATGAAATAAACCTTTAAACAGAGGTACCTTCAATAGTAGTTACGGGTACGATAGGTTACGGTACCAACGTTAAATGGATATTTACCTACTATGATTTGATAATTACCTATTGCTTTGTTGAGTTTGCGTGTCAGAGCCGCGCCTGTGATAAGATAGCTTTGCAAATGCCTGAATAAATCTCAATTCTTTAGGAACCGGTTATTGTTAGGTACAGATGTCCTTGATATTTTTATGCGAACTTTATTCAAAACTATGAACGATATTGTGTGGAAATTACGGACGTAACAGGATGTTATCGGACAGATGTGAATATTAATAAATGGTATATTGAATCATACTGCTAGTAATAATTTTCATTAAATTGTGTATGTGTTGCAAGTATTCATAAACTAAAGTTCCTAACTATAAACTAAAACTTTAACAATAAAACTTCACATCATTTTTCGTGGGAAGCCACGAAAACTGATGTGAAGTTTTATTTGTGTTTTCATTTGTTGTATAGGTTGGAGTAACTAACCAGAAAACCAGCTATTCATAATTAATTAACTTCGTCAATGCTCCACAAAACAGAATTTTCTAACTAAAAATCGTACTAAACTGTCAACACTCATGTACAAAAATACACTTTTAATAGCTTATTATTTGTTAATAGTAATCCTGTAAGTTTAAATGAAAATTCTGTGATTCAGTGCATGCTCCTTCTTATATTACAAAGTCCCTACATAACATTTTATTGCCAAGAAACACAAAAAACAAAAAAAATATCTTTACAAATTTGTACAAAAATTACTACGTCATTTACTAGCTAGTTAACTAGATTTATTTTAAAACAATTAAAGGTCAATGAACTAATACGAATAGCGTCCGGAAATGTATGAGTAAGTACATATATAATAACTTACTAACTTCTAAGCAATTACTTGTGTTAATAAATCATTGTCATCTATACTAGGCCGTAATAAGCTATCGGATTGCAAAGCTGGCGAACTAATATACAATTTGAAATTTCCGGCTTTGGAAAGCTAAATTTGGAATTTGTATGGTAGGGTTGTATTTGGATAACGAAAATATGAACTAGGGTTTATCTTTTTCCATACCTGATTGTAACGTGTTCATGCATATATTTTTTTCATTTTATGTACGTACATATTTTAATAAATTAAGAGTTGTGAAATACCAAGCTATGGGCATTATGAGTAAAATTCTAATTCGTTTTATTAACACAAACGAATCTCATTAAATTGCATGTAAAGAGAAATGGGCGTAAAATCGTCAACAAAACAATCGATAAGTGATTTTTTTATACATCGTACAAAAGTTGGTTGTGTAAACATAAAAACATATTAGCTATACAATACCTACGTCCACACGTTTGGCCAAAAATTACCTATAGCCGACTCTACCAACAACAAGAAAGGGCATTGTATACTTACCAAAGATGACAATATACAATGACGGACAGAGCATTATGTGAATGACATTTAATACACTGTCTACACTCTTGTTGGTATTAAAATTTACATGTCTATTGTGTGACTCTTTGCCAAGCCTTTGGCCGGGGTTTCAAATCCTATGACGATTGCAAGATACAGCAGCAATGGGCGGATGATTTCGCTATAATACGCGTATGATTTGAATTAGAATTGCTCACCCATTGCGGACCTATCTCCAAGGCTCATCTAAGCAACACTCAGAGCAGGGATTGTGGCCAAACTCTTGTGTAACGCTTTAAATATTTATAGAGTGCAGTATTGTGCACTGCAGTGATCAGGGGACTAAAATAGTGGACTATGAGTTTTTTAATCAATATTGCGAAATTTGCCTTACCTAGTTATAACTTTTCCAAGTAAAAGAAAAGGTTCAAGTCCTGTAGTACAATGAGGTTACGGAGAAAACAGAACATCGAGAATAGTGACAGTGGCTCCACTGCCAAGAAAAGCTCTTATGATGCTCTTATGTATAAGAAGAAGAATAAATATGTATATGACTGTCGGCGATATTGTTTTGTGTATAAAATATCAATGCCAATTTATTTGCATAGGTACATGTTTTTGAGTTATTTCTCAAACTAGATAGTTTAGTTTATTCGATTTTCGATTCGCTTCGAAAGCAATTTTCTGTTTTTGAATTTTTATGCAAATTGTACATCTTAGATCCCTACAAGTAAGTCTACTATTGTATAAGCTGGTGAACTCTTGCTCTAACTTCCTAGCTGCCATGCTCTATTGACTGACTAGTATCATAGCCCAGTAATGCCCAGTATTTGTTCTACAGACAATATTATAATTCAGAGGCTTCTAACAACATATTTTTTGTGTTATTTTTGTCAAGTAAAGTCACGGATCCTGCCGGTCGTGATGATTTTCGCTTATTTTCCATTAAACATATTTTTATTTATACAATCCGCTCAGTCAACGATATTGGCACGCGCGGCCCAATAAGCAATTAAACTAATCATTCGTACTTACATATATGACGACGTCTATACCAGGTATTGAGGACACGTCTCTTCCCTGGAAGGACTTGAACGTGTACCACGATGTATCTACTAAAGAAAACTGACCTAATAAATGAATACTGCGAGAGAGTTAATTAATACTGCGTCACAAAACTTTCGGTAATGAGAAAATAACGGAGAAATTTAGGATTCTAATATATCGTGTGATCTTTGTGTGATAACACGTGGATTTATTTGACATAAATAATTTCGTTGCATTTTTTTTCATTCTTATTGGGTAAGCACGATCATCTTAGACCAAGGTTATTGCTTACCATCAGGCAAACTATGGTAAAGGGAAGACCTGGTTTAGTTTAAAAAAAATACTTAATGATGCGTCTGTATAGTTAAAAGTCGTTGGTTTCGGACATTGGTTACCTCCATGTGATTAAATTCCCATTACCCTTTGTTGGATAATATGTTACCGAGTCATCGGGCTGACATGTAAGATGTATTTAGGTAAGTTTTTATGTTCCTAGTCATAATAACATACTTAAAATACAATACTATGTTAAAGTTGTGTGTCTGTTTGTTTGTTGCTACGTTATTAAGAGAAGATGCATCAGAAGAACTTCAGATATTTGTAACACTTGTACTTTTAAATAAGCTTGATAGGTACTAATTTTATCGTAGAGATAGTGTATGAAATTCTCGATGCTTGCATATATCATTAAATCTACAGTTTATACAGAATTAAGAGCAGCATAACCAATACAACTAATAATTATAAATCCCAGGAAATCCACAGGATGCAGCTAGTTATTTCACGTAACAAAAAATTACGTACATATAATAAACTACCATAGTATTCTACAAATTATTATGATTATTATAAGCGAGTGTGGCTCAGCGGTTCCAGTGACTGCTTTCATCCAGCATCCTGGTTCGAATCCAGCCCTACACCAATGACTTGTATTTTCAATTTATATGTAGATTTGCACTCGCTTAACGGTGAAGGAAAACATCGTGAGGAAACCGACATGTTTGCGAACCACATTATCCGCGGACATGGACCTGGGCGCCCACCACGATGTATCTGCCCAAAAGAACTCCCCTAACGAATTTATTCTGCGGGGGAGTCACGACCCTTAGTCATGAGGAAATACGACTCAAGAGAGAGAGAGAGAGAGAGAGAGAGATTCTACAAATACTAGAAGTTCCATTTAAATATGTTGGTGCGTGTGACACAGCAAACTACAAGCTAGTCTTGTGATGTTTACAACATGTCGACAAGTTTTTTGTCAGTTGTAACCCTCGAGCATCAATGGACGGAGTTGACAAGTAATGAGCGAGTGGGACAACTATATCAAGAAAACCTAAGAGCGAAAGAGACAGGAATCGGATTTTGTCTTTGTCTAAATTTCACTTTTTGTTTCGTTGGTCATTACTCGGTAGCGCCCAACATGGCAGTTGCGTGAAAAATATTTTTGCTTTTATATGGTGATTACGAGTGCTAAGTGTGAAAAAACTTGATTTACATAGTGAATTATTGAAGAAAATTTCATAGAACATGGTGATTTGCTATGTAAAAGGCTGTAAGAGCCGTAGTGAACGGAAAGATGAAAATATATCCTTTCATACGTAAGTACGATACTTTTACGACAATGTGACTTGATTATGACTAATTTAGGAGCAATGAGAGCCCTGCTTTATTGAAACGCTATTTATATGGATTATAAATAGTAAAATAAGACTAAAAACATGAATTGTTTTTATGAGATTACTCGGCTAAATTTAAAGTATAGTAAACTGTTTTACTCGCAAAGCGTTTGTCAAACATAGTTGTCATTTTGCAGTATTTTGAATTTGATCGGGTTAAACGGTTTTTGGTGATACCAGTTTCGTTTTGGCAATTTACCCAAGAAATTAAGGCAAAATATTTTTTTATAAAGATGATTTGAGTCTAAATAGGCATAGCAAAATATAGGCATATCACTCTGCAAAGAAGCACTACAATAATGACAAAAAAAAACATTTAGATTTTTTAATTATATACCACATATATATTTATTTTTATTTATATAGATTTCCGATGGATTTCCGATTTTTCAACACGTCCTGAGGATGCCACGTGGAGAGGCGAAACCCGTGTCGACGAGAATATCTTGCCGAAGGAGAACTATAAAACTTGAAGACACAAGGTACGGTGTTGGTAAGATCTTAAGAGCCACGGAGGCCACTTTGGTTAGGAGGAGAGGTGTGGCGGTAGTATATGGAGGAACACACCAAAAAACCATCAAGTTTGTTGTTTGAAGTCGGTTATGGAGCAGTCGCAGCGGAAAATCACTATATACATATTTTTTCCAGAGTTCCATAAATAAAGTACTCTGAATTGTAATGAAAAACAACGTAATCTGAATTTAAATAACAAAAAAAATTGTTAAGAAAAATACAAAAATAAAAGTTAAAAATGAAGTACATGAATTTAGATATTCCAAAGGAAAATTTCTGTTATTTGTAATATTCATGTACAGTTTTAGTTAAGACGTTTTGTAAATTTGTAGATATGTTTAAGTAGTTTTTTTTAATATTCTTACTTTAAACCAGAAAAAATATTAACAAATTATTTAAGTAGTTGGTTATTACTTTATTCTTTGTTTTTTCAATGTAAATAGTTTTCCTTGAAATAAATATACATATAGTTATTTTGTTTACAAATCCTACTTAGTATAATTTATACCTGCTTAAAATTTTATCGACATACTGTGTGTGCCATTTTTATATGAGTCCCTTTTTCAGGTGATAATAATGATTACGTACAACTTTTATACGTGTGTGTATGTGTGTAAGTATGAACAAAAGTAGGGGAATTTTTATGACTCTGGCAGCCCTGAGATTCTACGTCATTTGTCGTCGTCCCTTTCGGGTATACGCGCTTTTTCTGGTCCACAGGATTGAACGTCAAAGGTTGTAACACATAGGTAGCCATCTTTGACGGGCGTATTAAATAGCCACAAATGCCATAATAACGCTATAACTATGGAGGTTTTACAATGTTGTTTTTTTGACCTTGTAAAGTTCTTTAGCGTGGTGTAAGTTGATGTCGTATTTTAATGATACGAGAACGGACTTTATCATTATTTTTGTTGTTTGTCAAAGTACATCAGTCGTTAAGTGGTGTCAGAGGCTCTTGGGGCAGTTTGAAAACTCTGGACACCAGTATTGGCCACTCTCAAACGAATATAATTCAGCAATTATTTCGCCATATTGGTGAAATTACTGACAGTAACAGTAGAATAGAAAGATTTCTAGATTGAAAATTGAGTTGAGGAAAAACGCGTGTGTAAATGAAATGTTGTACAGGTAAATGGGTAAATTTGTGGACAGTCATAGAACATCTACCGCCATACAGGTGGTGTTATCGTCATAGGTCTGCATGCTTTGAATAACTTATTTGTTCGTTCAAATCTAAGCACATAAGTTAGTAGATACATATATGTATTTTACACACACTTTTGCCATTGTATAGTCTAGTAGTGTACACAGTTTGTGTTGAATACTTATTACTTTCATTTTTATCTGAATGTGGTTTCTTTTCTGTTTTCTTAGAAAAATTGTAAATTCGTCGTTAATTTCCAAATAGTAAACTTCAAGTTAGTGACAATAAAAATATCTTGACGATTTAAAATTACATTATCCGACGTTTGAAACTACAAACAAAGGTACATACACTACAAAGTAGAATTCATAGCTCAATTAACTAACAAAAAGATAACTGCACTATCACAATCTAGAAACTATTATGAGAGCTTAGCGTGAGAATTACCAAGAATATTAATAAGAACACTGGGGATAGACTTTCATGTAATTTCGTGTAATCGATGCAACCAGCTTTCTAATAACTGGCTCTAGTCTCTTGATGCATATATCTACGTATACTTTAATTATATCTATATATAAAAAACTCAAAGGTGACTGACTGATTAACTGACTGGCTGAATATAGTGATCTATCAACGCACAGCCCATACCACTGGGCGGATTAGGCTGAAATTTGGAATGAAGGTAGATGTTATGACGTAGGCATCCGCTAAGAAAGGATTTTTGGAAATGCCACTTTCAAAGAGTTGAAATAGGGTATGTAAGTTACTTCTTAATGCGAGCAATGCCGCGAGCACCCACTAGTTAGATATACTTCCTACTCTTAGTCTTACTGAAATGGTGAGAATACAAAATAATTAACGCCTTTCTTCTAGGACTATTAATTTCTCTGCAAGCTTGACAGAATTAAAAGTAACGAAAAGTTGCTTTTATGGGGTCTGTATGAGGAATAACTAACTCAGAGGCCAGATATTTTATAGCTTGCAAATATATATTCCAAGACACATACAGCGACATCTAGTCCGATACTAAGCAAACGTTTGTGTAACACATTTGACTTGTTGTAATGGATAAACATAACGCTAATATCACATAATAAAATATGATTTTGAGTCGATTATTACGATGCGCATTTGGTAATTATGAACAACCCTTACGTCAATTTGCAAATTTTAAGCAAAGTGCTCTCTAGCAACCGCATGACTAGCTCATTACAAAAAAAAAAAACTTGAGGGATTAAATTACAACGTATGATCGTAAATAAACTTTTTATCAGCAACATTACATAAACGAAACGGAAACCTGCACCGTCCGTGGAAAATTTGCTAGAAAATTCTTGGTTTACAAATGTGTAATGCATTTCATAATTTCTTGAGCAGACATTGGGTCACCTGGGTATCTATAAAACTCAGCCTGCCATTACTGAATAGTAAATTGTAGAAATATAATTATAATTGTATTAAATAGAGTGAAGAATAATAGTACTATTCATATAAAAATAATTGCATTAATCACATACAGTACAGTAGTATACCACCATGTTGTACTGCGATGATAGTAGGTACTATCTGCATACTATCATACACTATGGTAGTATACTACTGCCTCTATACTATGTAGTGTGCTATCGCGGTAACAAAATACTAATTTGTTCTACATACGCAAATAATTGGCATTTCATTGACTAATTCCCATGAAAAATTCTATAATAAAACCTCTCGGAGCTACCGGGTAAAACATTCATAATATTCTTTATCTACACTAATGTTGTAACATTCTACTTATGTTTCCAATACTTGACTTATAATTACTACTGTTATAGCGCAGACAACATAACACTCAATTTAAGCAATTTCACATGATGGTATAATATCCACATCGATATCGTAATATCTCATTATAACATCAATAAAACGCGACCAACGTGATTTGCAGGGCCAATCAGGTTGGTCGCGTTTTATTGATGCGCTCTTAGCTGCGCTCTCATTGGTTAGATTTTAATGGCGGCAAAATCACTGTGACAATACACGTACGCGTGAATTTAATTTAATAAATTAAAAGTTAAAATGTTACAACATTAGTGAAGATAAAGTAGTGTATGCAACTGCATATAACACGGGTATTAAAACACTCGTTACTATTATGAAACTCCCTGCGCTCGTTTCATAAACTCACACTCGTGTTTTAGTACCCTTCATTATATGACAATTGCATAAACTACTATTATAATGGTTTAAAATGCATTACCTACTATCAAACGATAACATAACAATAAGCTGACTTATGAAGTGTGCCTAATTTTCCGGAAAAACAAAGTGTTTTAAGAAAAGGCTTGCTTAGATACAGTTTTTTATACACTTACCTCAAAGTTCACATATATCCAACTTCGCGATGTTTACAAGGTTTTGTCCGGGGCCGTAAAAGTCTGTTTAATTTTATTTTAAATGTTAAAGGAAGTGTACAATCTTAACAACTTATCTGAAGGTAATGTGGACAAGTTATTAAGATCAAAACTCTAAAGAAACTGAGAATAACTAAATCGATTTCCTTTTTATACACAGATGGACTTGTTAAAAAATATAAGTTCAAATCATATTCATCTCATTATAATTAAGTTCCAAAACGAATAACAAGCTGAAATATTTACAAAGCTTGAAGGATAAAATCTTTTGAATACTTATTTTTCAATGAAAATGTTCCGTGTTCCTTCCTATAATACTTTTATAAACCTTCGATATGTTTATAAGTTTGATTTAACAATCGCAAAATACTTCCGTTTACAAATAAACAAATGTAAGAATAACGTAATGGCCAGTCACGATATATTATGGGTATAAATTCATTGTCTAACTATTGACACAGGTGATCCTTATTTGCGTGTTAAGTAAATACAAATTAATATGAGTAGATACTTAATAAATTTAAATAGTTTATTAAAGGAGGCCCTTCAAGAAACTAAATTTATTAAGAAATCAGCGCATAGCTAAGCTATCGTAGGTAGCTTTATATTGTATTGGTACTTTCTATTACCAATGTTAAGCAATTGTCAACGCAGTCAGTCTTTGGATGGGTAACCAAAAGGTGATATTGCATTGGGCGCTTCTATTGCTGAAACGTTACATTCTAGGCCTCTCTAGTTTGTAACGATAAATAGATAAAAGATAAAGATAAAGAATCTTTATTGATAATGTAAAGTTGTAACATACATAGGTATAGGTATAAGTACTTATATCACAGAATATGCTACACAAATTACAATATCTCGTCAAATTGAATTTATAACATTTAGTTTTAATAAAATTTTAGAAGTTACATATGTCTAGTTTAATTAATCAAATAATAAAAATTGTTGTTATTAAAATCATGTCAAACATGATAAACATTTATTAATAATTTGTTCGAATTACATATTAGTTTTACGGCAGAAGTTTTATAAATCATTTTAGAAGCCCTTAGGGTGATTGGAATACTCTCCAGAGTTTGTCACTCTAACACTTACTTGCTGTTACTTTATGTTGACTAGACTCTAATCATCATCATCAGTTCATTAGAGCCCACTGTTGGGCTTAAGCCTCCTCCCTCTTACGCCAATAATCCCTGTCTTGAGCTGTTCTTGCCCAGATGACATGACTCTGTATACATACATATAAGAATAATAATATTATGAAAAGCAAATACTCTTTATTATATTTCTTCATCTACATTAAGCCAGTTTTCCACGTTTCCG
Organism: Macaria liturata; assembly: GCA_964023185.1. NCBI lineage: Eukaryota > Metazoa > Arthropoda > Insecta > Lepidoptera > Geometridae > Macaria > Macaria liturata. Next base: position 1,054,818 of record OZ026811.1, on the reverse strand, counting down.
AATGTTCCAGCGATTAGAAAGCTATAGGTTTTGCAAGACACTGCAGACTCGACTTGTAATGCACAACACGCGCCGAAGAGCTCCGCGGTACCACACTAACAACAACAAATATTGTGTAACTAGCATTACCTGTTTGTACTATAATAGTATACAATGTAGTAATATAAATCGCTATGGGTAGATTTAGTTTTAATTCAAATTTTGTTTATTGAGTCAAAGTAATTAAATTATAAAAGACGTTCAGTATTTTATCAAATATTTATATTAATTATTCGCGAAACATTTGTATAGAATAGCAATTTAGGTAACTTGTATGTGATGTACTGATAATATTGTTAATTTTTCTTAGCAAACTTAAGCGCTACAGTTTAGGTTTAATTCTATCTATATTACGTGTAATTTTATGGACACTAGTTTTAATGAAAGTCTAACTAAACAAATTAACATTAGGTTTTCAGACGGATAGTAATAATACGTCTATGTATTTTGAATTATCATCATCATCAGCCTACAGTCACTCACTCAGCCCGATTTCGTGCTTCCCGTATTTTGAATACTTATAAAAAAAATATCCTGAATAGAGTTTTGTGGCCATATTTGAATAACATCATATCCTAAAACAACGAAATTTTGATGCCATTGAAGCAAATTTACACAACAAGTACACAGACAGGCGAGAAGACAACTTTATTTCTAGAGATTAATAGAGTTATGAACATTTGCGGTTTCTTTAATTATCTCCGACAATGATGACATGCAAAAGCGTTGACTTAAGGAATTTACGAGAGTTTGGTAAGTTTTAATGGAAGTTTTGTGGTCAAAGGATGCAACACTGCATTATGGTGTAAGTTAATATATAGACAAAATATGTGCAAGCTATGAACTGGAAATAACTAGTATTGGAGTAATTTAAAAGAATATGTAGTAACCATGCAACCAAAAGTTACTATTAAGGTCCACTTGCACAACAAATTTTATACACACTTAACCATGTTTGTATACTTAATTTTGTTGCTAATTTTGTTTAAGAATCTTTTTCCAAATCGGCTTTAGTGTTTTCATATAAATATTACAATATACATTTGACTATGTTGGTTATTTTAGGATACTAGGTATTTAAAATAAGTAATTAACTGTTGCCAAAACTATAAGCTTAAATATGAATATATATTATATTACGTCTGAAGACACAATAATGTTACGTACCTATGTATATATATAATTCCTAAATAATAATGCCTTGACCAGAGGCTGAATATTTTTGTACGTAACATTAATCAGAAGTCTATAAAAATAACCTTAAGGGATATGACCTTAACTTTCCGGTGAGCAAAATCGAGCAATATTACTGACAATAATTTGCACGATTGTTCAGTTTGACAAAAAGTATTGGCATTCATTTTAATCTTGAAAGCTTTTATGCTATAAAAATATAGGTAAGTAATTTAGTTAATTCACGTTTTGACAGAAGGTTGGATCTTTAGCGTTGTATTAAATCGGTATTAAGTAACTATTATAAGCGATTGTGGCTCAGCGGTTCCAGTGTCTGCTTTTCATTCAGACGCACCCTGGTTCGAATCCGGCTCAACACCAATGACTTGTATTTTCAAGTTAAGTGTGGATTTGCACTCACGGTGAAGGAAAACATCGTGAGGAAACCGACATATTTGAGGACCACAATATCCGAGGACATGTGTCTTCTGTGGAAGGATCTGGGCACCCACCACGATATATCTGCCTAAGAGAACTCCCCTAACGAATTAATTCTGCGGAGAGTCACGACCCTCAGTCATGAGGAAATACGACTCAAAGAGAGAGAAGAAACTCACCAAGTTGTTTTTATTCATAGTTTGCCAAATTATTTCAGTAATATAGACTCTATCATAAGTTCTAACTTAATTAGTAGACAATTATTGCCATGGTGTTAAAAGGTTTGATTGTTAAAAAAAAACAGATAAGTACAGCCATCTTTGCAAGTTTTTATGGCTGGTTTTTACCCAATAGTGTTGAGAAAATACTGATAATATATCTGTTCTTAGATTTACAGAACTTGTTTATTGGTATTCAATATATAGCTTATATTATATAAGCTTGATTGGTGTAAGTGTAACTAAATGACCTCATGAAATTGATTTTACTAATATTTTAATAAAACGCTATAATGGAATATCATATTTTCCTAAAAAATAAGTATTTTAAACTAGATCTAGATAAATATACACAATCAAGATTAAGTCTTACTTTTCAGTTAATTTAAATATTTTTTTGTTCAATTGTGGAAAGAGTGTGAATGTATGAATTTGCCATTTGTTTGCATAAAAATATTTTCCTATTTACCATACCAGTGATAAATAAACAGCTGTTATTCGGACTTGTTAGACTTCGCAGTCAGTTTACTGCGGATCACTAACTCGTTCTGCCAAAGCTGTTGTTAATTAACCGTTTTATTTAGCCGTTTTATTGAAGCGATAAGCCAACGTAATGATAGACTGATTACGTATTATTTAAAAGCGAATTGTTCTCATTGAGCCGTGTTCTTTACGTGACCATTAACGGTTGCAAACTCGGAAGCGTTTCCTACAAAATAACTTGACACAGTTTTCTTTTCGTCTTTTTGTTTACGCTATGGGTTGTACACCTTCTGACATTGGACTCATGATCTCGATTCGGGTGTGCCAATATAGTCTTGCTCAAAATATGGTTAAGTTTATTTACATTATGTAACGTTGAATAATGAGTTGCAACAGGCGACATTGTTTATGATCACTCGGGTTGGTGGGTGACAACACTGTGTTTCATGTTTTTTTGAGTTTTTTTTCTATACATGTATACGAAGTCATAGTAATAGTTCAGGTTTCATTATACTAACGTAAAAATATGGAAAAATATTATATTTACAAATATTTTACTCATAACATTTATTTTAAGAGAATCAAAACATCCTAGGTTACATTTTAGGTAAAACCTAATATTGTTAACACCAAAAGACTATTCCCGCCAAAATAAGTACCTAATTCATACTACATCCCTACGTAACTAATTTTCTACTGTCATCCAATAAATTTTCACGCAACCAACAGTACACAATACAGTCAGTTGTCTTGTGTAAGACTGCAGTTTTTAGTTTAACTTTAACTGGCCTATTTTCCCCAACTAGTTATGAACGTGCAATAAGTATACCTACTTAATACTACTACATGTGCCTCACGTTAACTAACAAATTCCGCGTTTCACGTTCTACAAGTTGTTTACTAATAAACATAATGAAAACTTACCCTAGAACGTATGATCAGCTGATTCTTCCGGATTCCTGTAACTAGTGCACCAAATGTTGGCTCACGGGCGCTGTTACGTAGGAAAACCGAATTTACGCAATTATTTTATAACTTTAAAAGGACGATTGTCGCACTGAATGGGAATGCGTTTAAATGGGATCACGTAAGATCGTTATATGCGCGTGCGCCGGCGGCGTGCGCGACGTAGGAAAGTACTGGTGGAACTGAGGTCTGCGCGCCCACACCGGCTAGAGACGCCGTTGCACCACTTTCTGCACCCATAGCTAGTGTTGCACTTATCGATGCCTAAAGCTGCTGATTTGCACATTTTCAGATGACTTCTCAAGGTAGCCAAGTCGAATACTATCTAAAGTAAGTGTTGCCAATGAAGAAATAATAGTTATTACTGGTAAAGTACCTACTACACATTCGTTATTTAATTTTATTAATGCATTGATGTTAAAAATGGGCTGCAATGCTTTTGACCTCGCTTAACGTCTTAATTTCTTATAAAAATAATCAAACCAATTAAGTGATACGTTAAATTAATCTCTCTTTTGTGTTTAGCTCGATTGTTTTAGAAAAGAGTAAAAATACAAAGTCAGGAGTACAAGAAAGAAAATAAATCTATAGCAATATCAATTATCTGTTTAAGGGCAATCATAATAAAATAAAAATTATGCAACCTTATCACGCCTGATTATAGCCAAGATGCGGTCGAAGAGGTTGATATTAATTTTAAATGCTTTCACTTCTTTCTAATTATCTGGAAACAAGATTACATAAAACTATAATACATAAACAGTCAACAACCAGTTTGATAATGTTAAAGTTTTTATTTATAAGGTGTTTGGTCACGATTCAGATTATTTGATAGCTGATAAGAGATTATTATACTTTAAGTACTTTGGATACTACTTACACGGAATTCAAAAAGAGAGAAAGCTGTTTTTTGTGCGGCGGGAACCAGTGAAATATAAAATCCTATAGATAAGTTTAGTACACATATGAGTCGAGTCAAAAACGTCCCTAAAGAAAAAGTGCATATTTTTCAATGGAATAAAGATTATAATTAATGAAAAAGGATATATTTTACATTTACCAATGAAACAAAATCCAGGCTTAATACTCACAAAAATTAAACTCTGAATTTTTATAACAGCAAATTTTTTTATTTTTTTATTTAATATGTACCTAAGTACATACATATGATTATATGCAACGAGAAAGAAAGTATAGAGGAGAACGAAAAGGAAAGGTGGAATATATCAAGAAAGAAAGTATATCTTTACTTAAATATAATTGTATATAGCTTTAAAACTAATTTTATTAAGTAGGTTATATGAGAAACTCCCGCTATAGGAATATATTTGGTGTGTTTTGTACGAGAGAATATGGTAAGATGCAGATTTTATTTCAAGCAGAATAAATTTATAACTGTTAAGTACTGCATTGATAACACTTTCATGATTTTATTATTTTTGTAGCATATAATGTTGAAAATAACTTACTATTGTAATATTTTAAAAGCCTGAGATAACAGCCGACATTTCTCGCTCCGTCCTACTTTCAAATAATCTAGATTTACATCAGCGTTTTTGCAAGAATTGATCAAAATAAGTCTACTTATGCTTTTTACTTATTTTCTCTCATTATTTTATGGTCTGGCAAAAGGAGCGAAAGTTATCAGAGCGGATAAATAACTAGGCAACCTTGACTTGAAATAGCATTCTGTTTATGCATTTTTTGGATGATTAAAATGTGCAGTAATTTAATTACTAGAAATTGTAATGCCTGCACACATTGACACTGAAAAGTCTGTATCTGACTCGTTTGTTTTATAAGTATACTGTACTTAATTATGATGATGATGTTTCCTAAGCAGATTTCGGCTGCGGCGAACATATTTCCTACGGGAAGGTTACTGATGCGTCCTCACATGACTAAATATTCCCTATTTAAGCGGTGAATGTTCTAGGACAGTCGCTACAGGTAAGAATGCCATTGACATTTTTTAATTTTAATTATGTAAACTTAATTAAACACAGTACCTCTATTGTATGACTATAAAATATCTTCCAATCCTGCCATAGGATTTCCTCAATGACAAATGAAGGAAACAAACCGGAAGCTGAGGCTTCATAGAATTATTATCGGAAAACTTGTGAAAAAAAAAGTTAGCCTTTATTTTGCATTTAAAGTTACAAACGCATTAATACGTAATTTTTGAGAAAGAAATTACAGAGAATGAGGATTCATTGAAGAGTTACAACAGATATGTCAATTTGTACAACATACAATTTAGAATATACTTATATAATAAAGACATTCTCATATTTGCGTAAATGTCTATAATAATATGTGAGTGTTAGAATCACGTCGATTGGTTGCAAACAAATTACAACCATCCTTCCTCTATGGTACTTTACTTGAAACAAGGTAATATCGAGTAAAATCGATTAAACTAGGGAAGTATTTAGATTATGTAACATGTGGTGTTCTGTATTATTGAAACGAATAATTCTTGCATATGTTCTACGTACGAGTATGTACATGTCAAGGATGGTGTGTAGTAACCACATTTTGGGTCAACAAGTAGCTTTATTTGAAATTAGCAGTTTTTGTTTTTAAATTTAAAATAAATGAAAATTAACGTTGACTCGTTAAGGTGCTTTCAAATTTTTGCTTTATATCAGAATAATCCGTATCTAAGTATGTATAAAATCTACAAAATTTTGTAACCTAAACCATTCAGAAACGCCAACGAACTCAAAGAAATCGAAAGTTACGGTCAATTTCAGACTTTAAAAAAACTTTCATAATTTTCAAAGAACACGCGATATTAGACACTAAAGTGGAATATCCAGTACTCTTCGTTGTCAAGACACAGATTATAATACAGTTAGTTCTAATAGTTATATAATACGTGGTCGGAGCAAAACAGAATTACTAGCGTTGCCTCAGAGTATGGTATCTTGCAAGCTCTAGCAGAATGTGAACACGCTATCCGATAGATAATAACTGGAATAATTCGAGTTTTACATATTGGGAAAACTCTCGTACAATATTATGTTCATTTATGAATCGTAATAACAAATCTGCGGGTTCGTGATGATGCTGCAAAATATTAGCGAAAATAGGATACAATTCTGATTGTTTTGTTTCTTGTATGCAACACCGCCCGGACGTAAATGCTATTACTAAAATAATCTAGTTAATTTTAAGATCAATTAGTATTCTATGCTGAAAAGAGCAAGTATTAACCGCACAATTTTTTATTGTGATGAACACACAAAAAAATCAGAAAAATGAAGAGAAATTGTAAACCCCTTTCGAAAATCTGGCAACTATAGAATCTGATTTGGGTCGCTTATTTGCGTTGTGATAAATTGAATTTATTAATGTTTGGCGTAAATTGATAATAATTGACTAAACTTGGACCAGGAGCCAAATCCTTACGATTTTACTTAAGACTTAACCTTACTTAAAAAATATAGGAACATTGAACACGTCTGTACATAATATAGTTTCAACAGACATTGCTAACTCTTATGATTTGTTTGATATAATAGCAAGCAAGCGTGTGTGCGAGCAATAAGCCTGTATTTCTTTACCTTTATACATAGCAGACATATTTACACCTTGCAGCAATGCTCCGATGGCGCCTGTCGACTCCGGCAGGCAAATTGCAAAATTTCATTATGACCAAATTGCATTTCAGAACACGATTTTTACTAACGGCTTATTGCGCGGTCAAGTTTTGATAGGAACCAATCGTATAAATTCCAAACGTATAAATATTACCCGTTTAAAGAACGTTTGTATTCACGTTTAAACTCTACGCTAAATAGTTATTGTTATGTAAGTTATTTTGCTTATAAATTACATACCTACCTAGTTCTCGCTACGTTTCTGTACTATGTCATCCGTAATTGAGAACGTTTTAACGTTTTATGCAATTTTAGACTTACAAAGTAGTCAATGATACTAAAAACTCGTTAGTAATTTTATTGGCTGACGTAAAACATGTTACATTCAGAGTAATATAATTATTATCTGATATGAAATTAATTAAATATAATAGGGATAAACGGTTGCAAACATTGTTACCTATATTATGTGAGTGATAATTATTAATTTGTATTTTACAGGAACATTTAATTTCTTAGTATTCAAAGCCACCATATTCATATTTTATCCATTCAATTCTCGCGATTTAACGGTTCTTTGACTTTTAGCGATAATTCTGACACTTGCAATATTAGAATCGGTACTAGCTATAATAATGTTTTATTTATCAAACAAATATTTCAAGACACATAACACAGCAACGTCTATTATTAAATGTAATTTTAGGTAGTTACTTACTGTCTATTCTTTGTCGCTTGTGGATAGCGGATAAGATACAAATGAAATTATTGAAATATTAAAAAAAAACTGAACTTAATTTGAACCTTATTGCCTACTGCAACAGGAAAACTAAATCAATAGACCTTTCCCAAATGAATACATAGTTCCTTTTTGTTAATGAATTATATTATAAGCTAGATACCATTGTAACTGTGAAAATACCATCATGTTTTAGTGCAAATAAATGAATTTTATCTTTTATCTTAACTTAATTACTTAAATACTACACTATTTTGTTCTTGGATCTGCAGCCTCAGGCAATCTAGAGACTGATGTTTGCAATACCTATCTCAAGTTGTAATACATCGGTTGCGCATCATCAGATGGGCTTACTCAAGATCTGTTGCAAACTTACTAACGTCTATCTCTACAGGTCATATCATATAGCTTTGTTGAGAAATCTTTTAAAAACACAGGTCCTATAGACATAAAATAATAAGTACCTCAACATGGTTTGCACCGCTTAGTTTTTCCTAATTAAATTAAGTTTAACCAACTTCATTGCCTGACACCTATTAGTACTGAATCGATTTTGTTAAAACCTGCCCTGTTTTCTAGTACTTAGTTCAAACATACTTTAACTAGGCCTGTGTACAAACATACCTACATTCACACTATTTTAAACGAATTTAAAAGCTAAAATAGATCTCAAAGCTACCGTTTTTTGACGTTTCAAACAATAAGTATGATCCGCTAGCGATCGGCAAATTGGTGACGTTTGCTGATTATAAGACCATTGGACCTTAAGCACACTAACATCTCTATATTTCTATGGTATCTATTTATACAGCGGTGATATTACACGCGGTAGTCTCCATTCTGACAATTTCATATGCATACAGGTCGAATTGCTAGCATCTTTTTTGAAGAAGTCGGTTAATTACCTAGATAGATGACGTCAGTGAGAACGGGTTTTGCGGCAGGGTCAAGGTGTGTCTAAGCTACTATTTGCAAACAAACTATTGGCAGGTAACTTAAACATATACGTATGTAAGTATCAAAATACAAACATAAGTGTGAGGAACTATAGTCATATATCATCATACTCTAGCCCGGGGTGTAAGACGCCTTAGTCAAGGATAAAAAGATTCCAACGATTATTATTTCTCCATAACAATTTAACTATAAAGTGCTTTATAGCTACGTATACATTTCACCTTTTTGTATAGCGTGATGTGATGTGTAAAGATCAAACTAGAAATCGCGACCTGACATCTTTATTTTTTCAGAAACGGTCATTTTTTAGCGATAAGGCTCCAATTCTGGCACTAGTTTAAAATTAGTAAGTTCATTGCATTTATTTTCTGTGTGAACGATTAAGAGATACAATTCTTTTCCTAGCTATTAAAAAATACCATCAATGTAGCGGCTCAATGTTCAACTATATTCCTCTGAGCCCATGTTCACAACATATGGGATCGGTTCACACTCGTTTGGGCATAATACCAATTAACACAGTGACTGCCAGTGGTACAAGATACTATACTTACTTTGTGTGGACTAGTACAATGTTGAAGGTACTTCACTTCACGTAATCGCAACTGCATGCATTCTAATATAGAAAGCCTGCATAGTGCATGCAATGCACTCTTGGGACATACGCGGATGGTGCTCCTAGCTTATATCTAATGGGCAGCTATTAATTGAGCAGCTATATAATTTAGAGATTTCGCGAGCAGCAGTCATGTCTAGAGTACGCAGCAGATATTACTTAGTTAGCTGAATAATTGTTTTCCACAACTAAGCCAACGTACTAAGTTTTTAAGAAAAAGAGATGTACTTATATTGTTATAAAATTTAGGTAGGCACAACGAGGGAAGAGTATAAAATCATTTACCTTTGCTTACGTGTTTTAAGACTATTTCGGCCGATATTTAGGATATCGATTTGAATCAAGAACGTTTAAATAACATTTTCGGCTAATTTTTATATATTAATAATATAACGTAAAAACACTTATAGTATTATAAAATAGATTGACAAGCAGATCACTGCTTTAGTAAAAAGAGATATTTTCATTTTCAATTACAACGTTGCTTACCAACAAACCCCTTCCCGTATCCAATTACCAGACTGCGCTCGATTCCTCGAGATTGGGATTGATTGTGCTGAGCCGATTAATTAGGTAAAACACACGGAAACTGACGTAAGTACCTAGTCGTGATCTAAGTGTTTATGAGGTGTGAACTAGGTGCTCATTCTACCGAGAAATCACTCTCGATTGTTCCTAAAAAGATTCTGCCATTAAGAAAGAGCTTGTTGTATAATTAATTATTATCATCTTTATATTGGTCTCAGATAATAAATTAAAAAGTGTAAAACAAATATATAAAATACTAGCTGACCCGGCGAACTCTGTTTCGCCTTAGAGGCAATAAATAAGCAGATTTTGGATTTATTTCAATTCAATAAAAAACGGGATAAAAAGTCCTATCCTATGTCCGTCTCCTAGCTCTAAGCTACCTCCCCACCAATTTTCAGGTAAATCCGTTCAGCCGTTCTTGAGTTATAAATGGTGACACTAACACCAATTTCTTTTATATATATATATACATATATATATTAAGTATTCCACGGGACACCTGGCTAGACGAGTAGATGACAGGTAACGTCTGGCGTCCGGTTGCAAGATGGGTCGTCGACGACATAATATCTGTCGCAGGTCAAACCTGGATGAGGCTGGCTACAGATCGAAGCCAATGGCATATTATGAAAAAGGCCTATACCCAGCAGTGGGACTAAACCGGCTGTGGATGATGATGATTCCACGGGTGAGTTTGGTGTCTCAAGATGGTAGTTCTTTTGTATTTTTTAAGATTGGTTGTTTTTTTGTTCTGTTTTATACAAACTGTTCTACATTGAGTCCCACTTACAAGACTACGCTTAAACTAATTTAGGCATTTTTTACTAAGTAGTTTTGTCGCTAAATGCTTTTAGAAACCTTAATGCTTGTGGCCTCCTATCTATACATTGGTCTCATATACCTGTTAATCAGTGCAAAAGTAAAAGAAAGTGTTTTAGAAAAATATACTGTGTATTGACTTTTCCACATCAATATAAATACAGTGAGATTGGTATCACAAGATAGTTATTTTTTATACAGTGTCCAATGGATAATTTCTCACGAAATGATAAGTAAGACTCAAAAACTAAGAAAAAGTGATTGATAACATCCCATATTGTATGTATTTAAACAAAGATATGGATATAGGAGTTTTTACAGAAGAGTTTTTTACAAGATATATTTTGTAATTCAACAAAAAAATGGTTTTACACAAAAACTTTTCTACAAATTATTAAAACTAAAAAAGTAGGTATGTAGGTAGCTTAGTATAGATTGTATAGGGCTAAATGGATCTGTGTGATATGTCTTGAAATATTTATTTTGGTTTTGTAGAGACAAACAACGGAACTTTCTTAGTTTCCGAGTTTTACTTTAGTTCTCATTATACAACCTTTCATAAGAATATGCAGTCAAGCTACTGCATAACACTGCCTAGCAAATCAATATTGCCAACATATTATTACAACAAAATACACGAACAAATGTGACATCTCAACAGACGAGACAACCTCAATAGTATAAAAGCTTTAACTTACTGACCTCATGAACTTTGATTCGACTTTCTATTGCACTCTCTTATTCAAGCTGTTTGTATAAAATAAACATAATATATCATTTTATTTTTTATGTAAATCTCAAAGAAATAGTAATTATTTTCTTAATAATTTATTAAATTTTATATTGTAACGATAATTTTAATGATATTTGTTGGTTGCCTAATTAAAATGTTTGCAAAATTCTTTAAATCAATATAATGTATCAAATAGTGATAAGTTGTAAGTTAATTTTTTCTGACTTTCGAGACTTTATACAACCACCATATCAAAAATCATGCTGATTGGTCAGTCCGTTGTGTCGTTAAACAGAAACAAACCAACAAATTCGCTTTTATATATGTAGATTACTGATAACTAACAATATCCTTATAAGGTTGGCTTTGTACCTAAAAAGCTATTTTTATTCTGCGACTTTTAGATATTCTCGTGAAAATCTGTTCTCTCGACATTTTCTCAGTGGGCTGAACAGCTGATAATTTATCAACAGAAAAAATGTTTTAACAAAAATGTTGCTTTTGACTTACTAAAGCCACCTTCAAAAGTTGTCAATTACCACTAACGCTAAAGTATAATAGTCAGATGGTCTATTGTAAATAAGTTAGTCTTGTTCGCTAACCAAGTGTGATCATATTATCGGTAGTTTCAGCATATAGTTGGTGATTGCCCGCGGTAGAGGGAGCCACTGCGTGGTGAGGTCCGACCAGGCAGTACTGCAGGGAGCAGCCCGTGTCGACAGTGGCGCCAGTGTATACTACGCAGTCTTGGAGGACGCAGCTGGAAAGGATAATAATAATGATTAGTTAATGTATGGTTAATGGTATGTTCTGGTAGACTCGTTTGAGAGCAACTTCCATTTTAGTGTGACCCAGTTGATGACAATCATCCCACCCTTTTCACACAAATGGGGGTGCTACATTGTGTGAAAAGGATGGAATAATTTTGGCAGCCATTTTTAAAACTCATCTTTAGTGAACCAGGGTTAATAGGTATGGTCATCAGGCATTATGGCTACTTTTTTTTAAAGGTTTTTCTATCATAGATCTCATTAGAATCAGATGATGGAAGGAAAATAGAAATACAATACAAAAAAAAACTTGGTTTGCAGTGAAACTTGGGTGATTTCTGATATAATGATGGTTCTAACCTTAATAATAAAGCCTTATATCCACAAAATGTAAATGTATGTAAATCTGCCATTAAGCTTATGTTTGTGGTGTCTTTTAGTACAGACATCGAAGATATTATGCTATTGTACAGATACAGATAAACTCGTCAACCACAGTGTTGTTTATGTGGCCTGATGGTCAAATACATGACTCAGTCTTTAGTTATAAATAACCAGAAATAAGTTATTCAGAATTTTGCATACATTAGCTATATACCATATAAAAATGTTGTTCCAAACTTACCCTTCTTTGATTGTGACATTATTCATTAATATACAGTTGGTCAATCTAACTTTGTTCTCTATAGTACAATTTGCTCCAATAAAAGAGCTCTTGATTGATGTTTTCTCATTGACAAGAGTCTTCTCACCCACAGTTGAGGTTTCATCAATTTGTTTAGTTTTAACTTCGCTGTCCGGATGAAATCTTTCTGATAGAGGTGAACCGGTTAATTCTGCCCATTTGGATAGGATCTGGAAGAGATAATGCCATCATTTATTTATGTCAAAATAACATAAAATATCTTATCTCATTACATATCTAATTCATAATCTTACTTCACAATAAAATTTGACCAAATTGTTTTTACAGATAAATTGAGAAATGGCAAAATATGGATGACTGTCAACTTAATGCAATGAGCTGACTATCTTATCTTTAATATATAAAAACCTGGTCATAAAGCACTAACAATTTCAAATGTAGTGTAGTAAGTACTTATCGGTTGGCCAAAAATATGGTAAATAGTTATAGCTCAAAATTTAGTTCAGAGCTCAGATTGTAAATTGTCACTAACAAATCATATTAAATTTTATATCCTAACAACTATACTTATTTAAACTAACTATACTTCGTTCCAAGTAACAAGAGAATCAATTTGAAAAATTTAGTTCCTTACCTTATTATTAGATAAATAGAATGCAGACAGAGTATTCACTCTAATGCCCAGTGTGTCTGGGCTGGGTATGTGAGCAAAACATCTTAAAATATCATCATAATACACTCCTTTACTGCCCAAAGCATGGTCATTGAATGCTGACATCTCTCTGATTTTACTTCCATAGTTATTCTCAACGGCAAATGAAAATATGTCTGTTTCAACTTCTATGTTCTTTTCCGAGGTTCCTTTCTTGTCAGCCACATTCTTAGGCTTGGTCAGTTGCTTCTTTACAATGTGAGGTACTAACTCCCCCTTTACTGAAGTAAACTTGTCCATGTCTACCAAATATGTCAGTACCCAGTGCTTCATAACATACACATGGGCATCTAAGAGTCTACTATACATTGACACTGAAGAAAATTTCTTCGATAGCATTCTAGGTATTTTCACATTCTCTTCAAAGTCACTGGCGCTAGCTAGAAATACTAATCTATTAGTTTCTTTGTCGATACAGACTAAATCTCTGTCGGGTTTTGCTTTTGTTTTTAAGCCTGGCAGTTCTATCCATTCTTCAGGCCCGTTGTTGAAGAATAATGTTGTTAAGGTGGCATCATGTTTTCTATGTAGGTTCAGTACCTCATTTAAGTTAATGTTGGTAATTAGATCTCCAGATATAACCAGCAGGTCAGTGGTTACTCTGCTGCAGATGTGTTTGAGAGAGTTGGCTGTGCCCCAGTCTTCATCGGAAGGTATGACAATGAGTTCATACTTTATTTTAAGAGGACACTTCTCTAAAGCATTTAGGATGTTTGACTTATCTTCATCTAGTACCACCACCATTGTCTCTGAAAATAGATTAAATGAACAATTTAACTAGGGACACAAGTAACTCATTATGGGATAGCAGTTTGCTGATCAATTTTGATGAACCCTACTTACAGCTTATCAACTAGTACAAGATGTTTCAGTGGACATAAATTTTCCAGATAAGGATAATGAATATAGGATATAATAATATAGAATAGGTAAGTAGGGTATTGAAAAGCACCAATTGAATATAAGAACTATGTCAACATATCTAATAACTTTGAGAGATTCAAGATACAACATACTCTCACAATTTATAGTAACATAATTAGCAATAAAAAAGGACTATCATAATCAAATTTTACACAAAACCAACAATAATACATACTTACAAGTCAATTTTATGAATTGTTTGTTAGAAAATATGCCAAAAATATATTTTTTTAATAACAATTCCATAAGGCCAAGTTAAGTGTTGTTTGCGTACATTGTACAGTGTATTTACCTTGAAATCCAAACGTTTCCAGCAAGTTTAGGGAGTACCACAAGACAGGGTAAGGTCCAACTGGAAGCAAACATTTCGTCACGGATCCACCTACATCTGGCAACCGAGAACCACGACCCGCAGCCAGCACCACAGCTTGGAACTCCAGTATTCGATGCATAGCTGATAAAACACTTTACTGCTCCTAAAAATTAATAAGATTTGCTTACGTATAAAACAAGTTTTCGAACATAAACTGTACGCTATTTAGACGTCGGAGCCTATTGAAACGCAACATACCTTTGAAAAATATATTGTTATTTGACGACGAAGTGGCATTTCATACAAACTAACAAGGGAAATTCAGTTTTGAATTATTTTTAAAGTTTTGGAGGTTACTATACGACTGGCTGGCTGATGCAATGCAATGTTTTTTTTAGTTATGACATTGACATTACATTGTCAATTTAAATGTTGTCATTGTTGACACCTGTTTTTTTCTTTTGGCATTAGACTCTTTTCCTCAATGTAATAAAATCATCATCATTAATTCATTACGTCAGTCGTTAGGTCAGGGCCCTTAGGGCGGTTTGAAAACTCTGACACCAGAGTTGGCTACTCTCATACTAACTTACTTCTATTATAATTTCTAACATGATTTCAAATTCTTTCTTATGATATTTTAAGTAAAATGAAAACAATATATTTATAAAACTCTCAATATTTATTTCAAACATAAAGACGATTGCATATCAACAATCGGTGGGGTCGCGATTTCCTCTTCTTCTGCTAAAGCCGCAGATACAGCCGGATAAAACTCCAAGGATATGGAGTCAGTAGGCTCTACATTTTGGAAGTCAAACTCTCCAGCGTGTTCTGATGGCGACGGGGTTACCACTTGCGGAGATGGAGGGACTTGCGGCAGACATTGAGCGCAGGGATCCAATGTCTTGTCTACTACGTACATCTGGAAGGAAGGGAATTGGTATTGGTACTCAAGTAGGTACTTATAGGTAAAATTAATCTAAGCTGCAGCAATGCTTAACGCGGGGTGCTATGTGAAATCGACATTTAATAAAAAATAAATAAAATAGGAGTATATAAGATGGAGCTAATTTTTTTCAGTTTATATAATTTTGATTCAGTGATAAGACAACAAAAAACGCCAAAACACGATTACGTATACTTTGCTCGATAGTTTTATTTTTTGAAAAATAATTTTCACTCTTTTTCACCTTTTTTTCCAAAAGTAGTACCTACAGAAATTTAAACCAATTTAATTATATCTAAAAGATAATGTTAGTATTTAGAGGAGTAAAAAGCCATAAATAGAATATTCTGAATTGCGGATTTTATATGAATTTTTTTCGTCAAAAACGTCTGCAAATTTGCTCAAATTGTGCAAAATGGTTTGCGTGTGGACAAGACTCGTCGGCCGGAGATATGCGCGCGATGCTCGTGAAATATCGTGGCCTCTTAAAAAACTGTACTTATTAGTAGTGAATTTTGTTATTAAATACATCTTGCTAAGCAAAAATTTTGAGTAGGTACTTTTCGATAGGTACGTAGATATTAAGTACTTATAGCATTTTATTTTTTCTTTTCACACAAACAAAAAAACATTATAATTCACATATCAAAATTCATTTTACTCAGATACTGATTTTTTGTACTTATCCAAGTTTTAGTTTAAACATGCCAGAAAATGAAAGAAAATACTAACTAGAAGAGATTGCTTTTAGCAATAAGGCCGCCACTAGAGTAGTTTCTGTATGTAATTTTATTATTTCTGTTTTATATTGTGTGTGACAATAAATAATTATTTATCTAACCTTTCCATCTGTGCCCTTAGCTAGTCCCACTTCTCTATGCAGTGGCGTGATGGTAAAGCTTGGTGGCACTCGACTTTGGGTCACGTCGATCTTCGTGTGAGACCCACCACACCAGCGATGGCAAATGTGCGCTCTGGAAATTAATTACAATTATAGTAAAAAAAAAACTCAATTATTCCTGGTAAAAATGTCTAGAAACATAGTAATGGGACGTTTTTAGGTAAGCGTGTTGCAGATTAGGCTGCAGCAAAGCTTAACATTAGGCAGGCTGTAGCCAACGTAACTAAAACTTAAAAAATGCTAATCTCTGTACTCTCGAGCGTTTCACTTCTGGATCACAGCCTGTTGATTGTACCTAGTGGACAATTTCACACAAGTTTATTTAGAAGGGAATGTGATTTTATGCTTATTTAATCTGATAACTAAGGTCCGATTACACAATGACAATTTAAATGTTTTTACTAATTTTTTTAACTGGTTATTTTTTTCCTATATGCATATAATCGTGTAAATGGGCCCTATAATGGTTTTAACTTGCTGTGTATATTTATTTACCTCGGGTCTATCGGATGTTTTATAGGGAATCCAGGGTAGCAGACTCCATGGTCGCCATCTCCTTTCGCCGCCTCAGCACCATGAGCCTTCGCAGCTGGCAGATTTGGCATCGTGGTCTGCTCAAGTTCCATATGGGCCGGAGCCGAACAAGAGAGACAAGCTCCATCTCTATTGATCTTCCTGACCAGAGCAGCTGCCACAGGCTCCCCGACTATGTCTACGATGAACTGTATCCTCTTCCGTAGTAGTTCGAGGTAGTGCGCGATTTGATCCCGCAAATGGTCCACTTGGATAAGGTCAGCCTTCTCGTTTAGCTCTCGCAAGACTTCGTCTATGGCTTTCTGAAGTGAAAAAAATAGTTAAATATTGCTTAAGATCACAAAAAGATTTTTCTTAGTTCGTTGAAAAAATGTTTCTTTATGTATGCTGAGGATATAGCAAAACATTATGAGTGCAATAGTCGAATTTTATCTAACTTAAAAAAAAAAAGTAAATTATACGTTTGTTTAGTTAATAGTACGTTTGTTTCTTTGTAACGCCTAAACGACTCCACTGGTTTTATTTTGTTATTATTTTTTACTCCACCTGTTATTATTTTTTTACAATATATGTATGTAAAGAAAACCAAATATCATAAAAAACTTAAAACTATTGGTGCCGCCGGCAACGGGGCAGGACCCAAGCTACCGGTGGTAGAGGCTACATAGACAGGAACATCCGAACAATACGCGCCGTGTCAAGGATCACTGCCTTCTGTATCTGGCCCTTAACCATTATTATTATTATTAAAAGCCGGTTCTGTCCCACTGCTGGGCAAAGGCCTCTCTATCCTCTTTCCACTCATCTCTGTTTATTGCTCTTTGTGACCAGTTTCGACAAAATGAGTCTAGGTTGCTATTGCCATTGAACCCTTTTAATCCCTGATAACCATAACAGGTTGCTACTAAACACTAACCTGCCATACAATCTCCTGATTGTTAAACTTGTCATATGCAGCAGCCAGACGTTTCTCCAGATCTCCAATGACAGCTTCAAACTGCATGATAGAGATGAGTCCATTCAAGTCACTCAGACCAGCCTTGTCGCGGAGAGCGTCTGCTACTTCATCACGGTCAGATTTGGTATCGCGTAACATCTCTATTTGTCTTCGCAGCCCCTTGAGAAAATAAATTAAATATGGTTAGTAGGTAAGTATGTGTGGATATTCAAAATCTAAGTGATATGAGGCAATTTCGAAGACAAAACACTTTTCTAGTCTTGCTACTGTTTGATCATTGATTTTCTTTTATAAGTATGTAAGTAGTAACTAACATAAACATATTTGGAGATAATATAATTTCATGTCAATATATTATTTGGTAAGTTAACTGTAACATTCACAGAAATTAGACATTTCTAAGGTGATAATGATCAAGCAAGGTAGATAAGAAATGATTCAAGAAAGCTACAAGATACAACATTTGAAAACATCACAATACATCCAGATCAGTGGCCAATGAACGCTGTATCTGCCGGAGATCAATCTGTCGCTCCAAAGCGTCGTCAATGTCTATTTGCATATCGTTGAAGTGACTATTCAACTCGGCAACGGCTACAAGAAAAAGAATATGGCGATTGAAGTGATCCTCGAGCATTGAACGTCAAAGGAAGTGATTGATTAATATGACGCTAAATAATATACCCAACAAAGTTGAAAAATTGGAAAGAAGTAAAAGAAGGTTGTTACAAAATTATAAACTGAAATAGAGGTAGTAATTCTGATCTCTGTTTCGGAAATCTGGTGCTTTCCATGTGATTCAATTTTAATTTGGTCCTAGTCTCTAGATCCTTGATATCCTGCAGTGGAAAAGAGAAAAAAAACAGGCAGACCAATCTACACAATTTGCTTTTGTAAGAACATGATTAAAACCTGTTGCATCTCCACCAGTATTGGCCAATACTTCTGCCATATTCTCTAGCCCAGTCTCCAAGTCATGCTGCATTTGAGTCAGCTCTTCTTGATAGTTCGTCAACTGGCAAATAAAGATATGTCATTTAAGGGAGTTCATTCTTATCATTACTTAAATTAATAGAATAATTCGGATTATATTTAAATTCATACGCTTACTTTACAGAGATGTTGAACACTCAATAAATTTTTAATTATCAAGAACTTTATTATATATTATTACACTTTTTAATTTTTGATACCATTGTAGTGTAGCTACTCTACCTGAGAAGAGAGTCCAGTATCAAGAACGTTGATTTGATCTGCGTAATTTGCGATTAGAGATTCCAAATCATCCATTCTGGTACCGAGGGCGAGTGCGTTATCTATCTTCTGTTCTGTATTTATAAATATAAATTAAACTTGGTATGTTACTATAAATATACAAACTTCGATTTCCAACTTTTATTTGTTTTTTAAGTAAATGCACAGAGCCGCAGCGCATCTAGTCTAGGGAGCGCCCTTTAGAAATAAAGATAGAAAATTATTTATTGTAACACACGGTAGGTACTCAAAGAAATAACAATATAAGTGGCAATCTTATCGCTAAAAGCTATCTTTTCCAGGCAACCATTCTATGGAGACCTTTACCAAGGTCAAAAAGTTTTTCGCCATACGCTGTCGGTTTTATTATACGACTAGTGGGTGGTCGCGGCTTCGCTCGCATTTAGAAGTAAAACTTGCATCCCCTATTTCACCCCTTTAAAAGTGGCATTTCCAAAAATCCTTTCTTAGCGGATGCCTACATCTTAAAATCTACCTTTATTCCAAATTTCAGCCCAATCCTTCCAGTGGTTTGGGCTGTGTGTTGATAGATCACTATATCAGTCAGTCAGTCACCTTTGAGTTTTATATATATATACATCTCTTGCACTGCATGCTTAGACAAAGCTTCAAGTGCACTATATCGAATGAATGTACATAAATAATGTATGTAATTCTTACCAAGTCCAGCGACCATAGCTCTGGCAGCCCGAGCACTGGCGATGCTACGATCTGTCACATTCGTGACCTGCTTCATTATATCTTTCTCAATATTTCTAAGCTTGTTTCTGTTAAAGAAAACCACATAATGTTTTACTAACGACTACATCGGAGAAGAAAGACATTACTAACAAGTTAAATTAATTTATCTAAAACTCTCTGATGTTTTTTTGGGGCATGATTACAGATAAAAAAATAATAGCAGCTTAAATATTTTTCTTGTTTTACTTATATTTTGGCCTTATTTTTATAAAATTACAAGGTCTTCATGTAAATGTTGAAGATAATTTAAAAATTCACTTACTCTAACTCCTCATACGTAACCATATCACCTTGTCTTGCATCCATATCATCAGAACCCATCCCAGCCCCTGATTGTGTCAATGGGGACTGACCGGATCCTATAGAAATGTTCAAAGTAAATAGCTTGAAGTATTGTGTTTGAAATTAATTAGTAACAAAAGTTTTAGACTGCCTTATGAGTGTCTTTGACATGGAACAGCACAGCCGCCATCTTCAATTAAGCTTGATATATAAACTAAAATTTAGCGTGTTACGTAAGGTCACGTATTTTCTAATTAATAATTAAGTAGCATGCATACACAAATAACTCCCAAATAAGTCCCTTAATATAATTCGATCTATATGGAATCGTACCTGAATCTTTGGGTGATGCACTCGCATTTGCTAATCCTTTTCCCGCCGCGTCTTTACTTCCTTTAGTGTCTAATTTTGCATCCGAACCGACGTCTGTACCCTTTGCACCATCTTTAGCACCGGTACCAAAAAGTACTTCTATTTTCTGCAAAGCATTTTGAAGTAAGTATCCATTATGTAATCAAATAAATAAAAATAAATAAATATTTCAGGACATATCGAATATAAAAAAATATGGTTCTTAGTGTAATGCTCACATCTTTATTGGACCCAGAAGGTTGGAATCCAGGCATTTGAGTAGCCATATCTGATACTAAAGAAAGCAAGTTGGTCAGCGTCTTCTCTGTTGCTTCTAGCCTTGCTGAAAGCTGCAAAGCCGCCATGGCATCAGTCAGAGATGCTCCTTTCCGCAGTTCTTTCATTAGTTCCATATTTTCTGGAAAACTCGACACTCCAATCGGCCGAATCTTGTCCTGAATCTGATGTACAATAGAAGCCAACGCCTTGAACTGTTCTAGTGTTACCACAGATACTCTTGGCCCTCCGCCTGCTTGGCCAGATTTCTTTTTAGCTAGAAAAGGTTGGATAGTTATTTATATGTACATCACGTTTATAATTGAATTAATTAAATAAATCAGACATACCTGCTCTGGCTGCAGCTTCTTCTGCTGGTAATCTTTCGACTAATTCAAACAATAAAGAGATTTTAAAATTTTAAATTATATTTTAGATTTATGTTTACTATTATATGGTACATACAAGAAATTCTATAGCATTTGCTTACCTACGAGAAGCTTTTCATATTTTGCTTCTGAAAGAAAAAATATTGACCCCAATCAGAAATAGACAAACATATTTTTACCTCAGTTGATTTTAACTTTTTTTAAAATAGTTACCAAGGCAAATGCGTCGAAGAGTGTTGACTTACCAACAGACTCCATTGAAGCTATCGGAGTTGGTGTTCTTGCTCTGTCTTCACGAGAATCTGCACGCTAAACACAAACAAATCTAGTTTAGATCATACATTCCAGCGGATGTAATTCACTTAATGCCTTAAAAATACTTACCATGCAACCGAAGATAAAAACAATAAAAATGATATCAGCGTTCTAGCTCGAGCGGAAGCTAAAAAAAGGTTGGAACAAAAATAATAAAATACAAAACACAATATATGTATGTTTTATGCAGATATGGCACCTGGCGAATGACACGCAGTTCTCGCTCCCTCATTACTTCAACTTCGTCCAACATGCGCTGGTACTCCTGCGGCTGAATGATCTCACATTGAAACAAGACGTACTTATTTAAAATATCCAGGAGAAAGTTAAAAATACTTACATCTAGCTTTCCACCTCCAGTTCCAGTAGCTGTGGGGCCTCCAAGTTTTGACGGTCTTCCAGATTTGTCTGTTGTTGACTTTCCTGATTTATCTGTTGCTGATTTACCGCCTAATATTCTACCACTAGGTGTTTTTCTTCTTCCTG
The DNA here is from genome assembly GCA_964023185.1 of Macaria liturata. Taxonomy (NCBI): domain Eukaryota; kingdom Metazoa; phylum Arthropoda; class Insecta; order Lepidoptera; family Geometridae; genus Macaria; species Macaria liturata. The sequence goes on along the minus strand of OZ026811.1, from coordinate 1,032,676 downwards.
CCCTTTCAGAGCCGACGTCGTCTTCATCAATCAATATTTCATCAGTGGATGATGTTCTATCAGCAGTTGACGTTTTGTCAGTAGCAGTAGTTTTACCAGATCTACCAGCAGTTGAGGCTTTGTCTGAAGGCGATGATCTGTCATCAGTTGGTGTTTTTCCACCTGCTGACGTTTTATCGCGGGTCGATGATTTCCCCCCTCCAGCTGATGATTTATCTCCAGCAGATTTTTTATCTCCAGCTGAAGTTTTGCCTCCTGTTTCTTCTTCTGACGAACTTTCGTCATCAGGTGATGATTTGCCACCAGCTGGTTTTTTGTCACGAGTTGACTTATCTCCAGATGAAGTTTTACCTCCAGATGTTGTTTTATCTCCACGTGAAATTTTGCCTCCTGAAGCAGTTTTATCTTCAGCTGAAGTTTTATCCCCAGTTGAAGCTTTACCTCCCGCTGTAGTTTTGTCGCCGGATGAAGTTTTATCCCCAGATGAAGTTTTATCCCCAGAAGAAGTTTTATCTCCAGGTGAAATTTTGTCTTCCGGTGAAGTTTTACCTCCCGCTGAAGTTTTACCTCCCGCTGAAGCTTTATCTCCGGATGAAGTTTTATCCCCAGATGAAGTTTTACCCCCAGAAGAAATTTTATCTCCAGTTGAAGTTTTGTCTTCCGGTGAACTTTTACCTCCTGATGAAGATTTATCTCCAGGTGAACTTCTATCCCCAGATTTAGCTCCAGAGGAAGTTTTACCACTCTTTGAAGTTTTACCAACTCCTGATGTTTCTTCATCATCCGAGGTTTTATCATCAGGTGACGATTTACCACCTCCAGAAGATTTCTTGTCCCGAGATGATTTTTCTCCAGATGAACTTTTGCCTTTGGAGGAAGTTTTGCCGTCTTTTGATGTTTTGCCAACACCAGGTGAATCACCTTCAGAGTCTGATGCATTATCCTCAGGAGACGACTTTCTGCCACCCGATGACTTATCGCGAGATTTAGATTTGCCAGATTTATCTACTGTAGAAGTAAAATCATCATCTTCCTCAGTTGATTTGCCTGTTGTTGTGGTTTTAGCACCTTTCGATCCTTTATCAGATTCAGGTTGCTTGCTGGATTTCTTATCAGAGGATGAAGTTAATTCACTCGATGCTTTATCACCTGTGGTGCCTCCAGCTGACGTTTTATCACTTGTACCACCACCACTTAATGATTTTCTACCACCACTAGAACTTTTGTCACTTTCCCTTCTGGATTTTGCAGATTGTTTATCAGCTCCTGAAGTAGTTTTAGTCGATGGATATTTGCTGGATGATGAAGGTTCCGATGAAGCTGCGTGCTCGTCTCTACCTTTTGTGCCTCTTTGACCTTTTTTCGCACTTTCAGCACCACCGCCGGGTTTACCACCGACATGAAGTTTGATTTCCGTTATAGAAATTGAAGAAGAGCTATGGCGCCTAGGTACATATCCTGACTTAAGCTTCACAGTTACTTTTCTTTCAAGTAGTCTCAGTTGTCGGGCCAGAAGGTAGAGTACCGCCTGAAGTTGTTTGTGATGAACTGTGTTTGCCTTGAATTGAATACAATAATACTTTTACTACTAACATACCTATTCCTATTTTATGGATAACATTATTAAAAGAACATGAAAATTCCATTAGTTCCATGATGTAAAAGGGGTCTCATATTATAATTGTCTTGTTCTATTTCCATTTCATTAACACCTGGGCAATTTGACTTTTTCACGTTCTTTTGGATTTAAAGAATGTTTTTTAGCATTGCTGAAGAGTCACATTGCATGTTTTGTGTTTTTAAATTGAATTAGAAATAAGTCTATTCCTCTACTTCCTTATCTACTAAAATATACTTACATCTGGATCTCCAAACGTGCTGTCTATAAGTTCTGAGACAGTTACTATCGAACTAGCAGGCCCGGATTCAGCTTGTGAAGGTTCCGGCTCCTCTTCGTTATCTTCCATGGTATACAAATATTTCTAACTAAATAAATATATTCAAAACTGGTTTTGCTTTTTAAGAATTAATTAATTTTTCTATAAACTGACTCATTAAATTGAAGTCTCTCAATATATTTGTATGCATAAAATTACGAATCGAGTTGGTTGAATGTTTAACGCACCGTGAAAAAATATTGACAATACGATAGTAAAATAGATCAACAATGTTTCGGTTAATATTCAAACGACTTTGACTTTTAGTTGACGTTTGGCACTTACTTTTCGAACTAAGGTTTTACATGGGTATGTGAGTCGGAATTAGGTCAAATTTTTCAAACTAAAAAGCGCCAGGAAAGAGTCCGAACAATAATATCGTCAGCGAGCGCAAACAAAACACGGCTTTTTTTATATTTTATGAACGTGCAAAAAAGATAGGTAATCCAAAAGTCTGCTCAACGAGTAGCGTATGCAGAGTTTTGGCTCGGACATTTTCTTCGAGCGTTGGTGATTCTATATAATCCTACCTAAATGACTAGGTCAATGTTTCTCCTAGAACTAATTCAGTAGTGAATTAATTTTCGTGTCAATTATGTATTTTAATATTCTAAAGACAACGATTAAAATATCTGTAGTTTCTGAAAGGTACAAGTTTCTTCTAATTAATTGTAATTCTGGGTAGTAAAATGGCACAGTTTTATAGAAACATCATGGTGTATTTTCAAAAAGATATTTACAAGTTTTCGATTATAAATACCTCTAGTTAACTAATGATTAAAGTGACACGTAACGATTTATAAAGTAGCAAAAATAAATTTAAAACGTACATATTATATTTACATTGATCTAAAAGTACATAAGTACTTGTCTAATTCATTATAAATTATTATACTAAAGCTCTCTGAGTGTAAAATGTACAAAATATATAAAAAGTTGCAGTTGAGCAAGTACACCATATACATACACAATAAGGAAGAAGTCAATTTACAATAAGTTTATATAGGAAGCGACATTTTCCATACATAATATAAAAAAAATAGATAGAACATCTGCTAGTTTCGATACTTATGATAAAATACAACAATTTTCTTAAACTACAATAGTAACACTGCACTGCAAAATCAATAAGCATGTTTTGAATTAGAATTAAATTAAATGTCTATTTAGTTCCACCATTGAATAATTGACTTCTCCATCACGACACAAAAACTTTTGAAGAGTCGATTACTAGTTTTCAAATAATTCTTGTGTTCGTACAACGGAAGTTTGATCGTCAACAAATTGTTATAATTTCTCTACCTATCTAATGTATCTAGTTATTTATTAAAAGCTAAGTTTATTAGGCACGAGTCCGAGAGTCAGCGGTCGGGCGCGCCTGCGAGGGCGGCGCGGCCGGCGGAGGCATGGCCGGCGCTGCGCCCCGACCGCCTTCTTGACTAGAGAATGTCTGCGGGACAGACGCCGGGGTCGGTCTGGAGTGCTCACTGCGACCGACCTTCGAAATAGGATCTCGATGGCCTTTCTCTCCCACTAGATTAATGGTCATCTGTCTTTCCTTCGTATACTTGTTTCGGTCGTGAGCGACTAGCACCGCTAGCGGAGGTACGGGCGGAATGTACGCGTGCGCCTCGTAGTTGTCGTCTACGTAGTCGTCAGGGTTCCAAGCCGCTGTCGTGGTGGTGACCGGAGCCTTGGTGGACGACACTCGGTGTGTAGTGGTCGCTCGTGACGTCACCGGGCTGCTTGTCACGCTCGGTCGCTCCGTCGTGAACGACGACGCCGTGCTCACGGCGGCGGGTACCGTGAACACTTTTCTTTTGCTATTTGACCTAGTTTTTCTTCGTTTCTGTAGTTTTGGCACATCGAGGAAGAACGGATCGAATATAAGATCAGATTCTTTGTAATCGTCATAATTTATTGGTACGATTGGTTTGACCGCACTTACTACATTACCAACGGTGTAGTTGAGCCTCTTTCCGTTGCTGTCGCTGACCGACGCACTGGCGGTGACGATGACTCGGGGCGGACTTTTCGGTTTCGGCGGAGTTCGTTCGGTGACAGTGGGCGGAGCGACAGATCGAGCGGACAGAGACGATTCGTTTTCTGGAATAGAGTCATCGCTTCGTTTTCGGTCGTAATAAAATGGATTGAAAGGTAGCGGTCGTTGCGCTGGCAGCGATGCAGCTGGATAGTTCTGTTGTCTGTGCTTCACAGATGTCTCGTGTCTCTCCGAGGGTAAAGAAGTGGGTCCCGGTCGTAATAATTGATCTCGAGGGTCCAGTGTGGTAGGTCTAAACGGCTGGGGCTGTGGCCTTTGTACAAATGGCGTCGGACGTTGCTGTGCAGGTCTCGGTGCCGTTCGAGACGATTCATATTGGAAATGGTCATATTGTTGAGGCGGTGCGTGAGTGATATATACGCCGTCAGCCGGTCTGAAGCTTTGGAACGAGATAGCTTCTGATCCTTGATTACGATGGTGATAAATAAAATCTTGCGGTGAAAGGAGCGACGGATCCAACGTTGGGACTACTTGTGATGGAGGTGCGGCAGACGGTATAGATGGAGCTGGTGGCGATAGTGATGATAATATTGGCGTTGGTGATGACAGTAGTTGCGGTATAGGTGACTGGAACCGAGAAGGTGTTGAAGGTATGGTTATGGTTGTCGTTGGTCTTCTAGTGGTTGTTGGAGCCGGTGTGGTTGTGGTCGTGAACGGGGTTGTGGTCGGAGCCTGCGTGCTGGTCGGGGGGTGCGAGTAGTCCTCGTAGTCGATTTCTTCATCTTGGTACTCTGGAACGATAAAATAAAATTGAGAGTTTTAGATGTACATGTATTACCTATTACGTTTAGGGTATAAAGTGTTTCTATAATATCTATCTATACTCGTACATTATAATAAAACTGAAGAGGGTATAAAAATCTGAACAGAAGATATTAGAAAAAAATGTTTAGGTACCAAACGTTTCAGCACTTTCTAGTTATTTTTGTCTATGCAGCTATTCATTTAAATTTAAACGCACATAACCCAAAAACGGCTGAACGGATTATCATAATTTTTACACAACTTGGTTTTGTTTATATTATATTAAATTGACTAACGTTACTTTTCAATGCGTATTTTTATCAATTACGGAAAGCATAATTAAGCTTAATAATACCTTCAGTGAGTTCTTCCTCCGCCACTTGTATTGGTGGATTCGTTGACGTCGGTTGAGGTTTCTTAGGATCTTCCCTCTTTATCTCGTGCACTGGATCTTCAGTGGAGTCTGTATATTCTGGTTGTATTTCTTGGTGCTTATCCTGGGTTGTTGTCGGTGTATCACTAAAAGTAGTAGTGTGCGTTTCTTGGCTGGGCTTGGTCTGCTGCGGCGACTGTTCTGTGGCTTGAGGCTTCTGCTGATCTGGCTTGATGATAGGTGGAGCAGTACTGCCGTATAACTCTAAATTTAAACTGTAGAATTTTTCAGACTTTGTACAATCCACTTCGTCTACCCGCTCGCATACTCTTGTCTCCTGAAAATGGGATAGATAATAATTGTAAATTAAATTCTACATTCAATAAGTAAGGTACCATTACCGTACACATTACGTATATATTTACTTTTAGATTTAACTTTACTTATTTTGCTGAGTGAATGATCATGATTCAAAGGAAATTATGATGACGCTATTTATTAATCCTATAAAAAATAGGCATGACCTTGATTTAAAGAATATGTCTATCAATAAAATTGCGAGGTTCCAGCGCCATGGATCTAGTACTTATGACCTTGTCTAAATTCATTTTTAGAGATACGAGTAAACAAGCAGCTCCATCGAGACTTGGCTAGTTTTTGGTGGGATTAAACTGACCTGGTCAAAGACAGTGCCATTGAGGCACAGGAACTTGATGTCCATGGGCTCCTCCTGCTGGCCCACGGTGCACACGTGGAACATCTGGCAGGAGGTCTCCAGGTCCGCGTAGTACCCTCCAATCACCTTGCCCGCGCACGTAAAGTTGGTCTCCGGGAGGTTGTCGAAGTCCAAGTACTGGAAGTTTGGAGATAATGATTGTATTAACATTTATCATATCAAGAGTCAGATTCAAACACTGACTTTATAACAATCGTTATTTTTGGTAAGACATAGCACAGAATACAGAAGTGACATACCTAGGAGGTTATGTTTTTTTTTGGAAGTCGTTATAATTAATTTAAGTTATTTTTTTTTTATTCTATATATTTTCACTTTTTTCCACACAGATAATTTATGTACTTAAGTTGATGTGAGTGAGACCTAAGTAAATGTTGTTACTAATTTTTAACGCAATGCAGTGGTTTTATTAGTAAAGTTACGTACCTATGTATGTAATTATTATGTTATGGTGGTTTCGAGATATGAATATGTAGATGATAATGGTAAAAGGTAATGTAGATGAAGATACAATCATACTTACACCCGGTTGGATGGACCCCGATATCCGAAATTCGTTTTGGAATATGAATATCAGCAACCACAGCCATACTGAAAACAGAAAACAAGTTTTTTTTAAGAAAACATGTATTTAATATCTAAGACATACATTAATGCAGATATCCAGTCCCAGTTCAGAATCAAAGATGTTTGTCCTGTGTTATTTAAGTGACTCAGGACCGACCGACATCTTTAGGTCCATGTGGAGCAAGCCAATGCTCAATAGTCGATAGGTAAGGATGATAAAATATATCTATGCAGTATGCATGGTATAGTGTAAAAGTAAATTACCTTGCATAGCGGAGGCGGAGCGCCACGCGAGCGCACCGCCGACTGCGGGCCGAGCCTGCCGCCGCATCTGTAACCAAAGGAAATATTTATTAGACTATATACTTCCTAGAAATTAATAAAAGAAGTCTTTGGCAGTTCAAACATTCTCCGTTCTAGTTTGTTGGCTTAGGCCTGATCATACATACATAATATCTAAAATGAAGTAACTATATGAATATCAGAAGATAATTAACATATTGACTAATATCTAATCATTCTTCTCTATGATCAATTGCTAATCAGCATGTAACAACAATAAACGAAATTATCTAAAGAACCATTGTGCGGTCGGGTCGGAGTGTTCGCACGCATCGTCTCGACTCCATTGCAACAATACGGTTTATAAGCAACTGTACTTTTAGACAGTGAATAAACTTATTGACTAGAGTGTTTTTTTATAAGGCTGGATTGGTCAAACTGATTCGTATTCTATAAGCACATGATATTACAACTACTTACGGTTGGTTTGGGCCTCTTAGGCTTTTTGAATTGGCGCGTGGCACAGTATACAGAGCAGTGACAAAACAAGTACCTACGCTATATCGATTAGTGAATCAACATCAATATTAATGTACCTACTATCTAGGTACATTTTTACAAAGTTCATGAATGGCTAAAATTTTGTAAGTGTGAAGTTTGTGCGTTTTTTACGGTTTAAATCTCTCGTCTATACCGAATGAAATTTCGCATTAGACTAGTGAAATATTACACTACTACTTGACCTGGAATTCTAAATATTTCGAACTGCTATATTTGTTTCTTATTGAATCCGGGCGCCCCATAGCATCTAGGTACCTAATAAATCAAACTACTCTACCCAGGCAAGATAATAGAGCTTGATAACTGTATGCAATTACACTGCGATCCAGTTAACCAGCAACAATGAACTGTTCCGATATGTTTCATCCAAAATTACATAACGACAATTAAATTTTCGATGTTAAAAACGTTCTACATATTCCTGTGTAATAAGGTAAGTGGAGCGAACAAATGCATTGTTTGATTTTAGCCGACATTAAGAGCACGGACTTTCATAATAAAAAAAACTTATACTACGACGACGTTACATGCTCGAGATTTCTTTATTAACTATGTAGTCTCACTTCTGTATGTACTAGGCGTCACACTTTTTATAGCTGTGAAAATAAAAACACAAAAAAAAAACTTTTGAACAAATGTCAATGTCAATGTCGCGCCTGTAGCGCCGTCCTCCTGTCAAATCTCATTCATTTCTTGTGTGAGGGCGTCGCAACATCATAAATTTCGTTGAATTTTACTATTTGAATTTTTCGTGGAAAAAAGTGTTTATTTCAAGTGTTCAAGTGGTAAATTAGAAAAAGGAGCATCGGAATTTTAAAATAACGTCTAAAATTCGACGTTTGGTACAAAAACTAAGCAATTCATCAACCACCTCAAAGGATAAAGGTTAGTGCAACTACTAACTTATCAAAGCAATTTTACTGCATTTATTCATCATCGATTTTAATTTTCTTGGTACAATCTTATATATTTTATAAAACTATACCGAATAGATCGTAAATATCGTTTTTTTTTCAACAAATGATTTAACGATCTTTTTTTGAAATACCCACATTTTTATCATGTAGATCGGAAACATGACTTTTCTAGCAATGTTTCTGTAACGATCTTTGTTCAATGTACCGACACATTTGTTGTTTTTGTAACAAATACAATACAACAAAATATGAATTTATTTATTACCATTTCCTTACATACATTGTTTCTACAGTTTATTCAATGTAAAAAGAACTAGATTTTCTAACCTATAACGGTTATTTTGTTTGTGATTCATATTTATTTGAGCACGGTTGATAATAAACTAGTCTAGTGGCATAACGTGATTATGTACAATGACTTTAAAAGTGTACTGCTTCATAGGAAATTAGCAAATGTTCAGTTTAGTGGAATATAATAGCAACATACAATAAATGTATATATTGGTTGTTGAATAAAGCACGATTGATAAAGAGTTAGTCTAGTGGCGTAACGCGATTACGTACAATGTCTTTAAAAGTTTTACTGCTTTATAGCAAATAAACAATTATTCAATTGAGTGGCATACATTACCTATATTCAATGTACATTGAGGCGTTAACATCCGTGACATTAGAGCGCGGTTGATAACGAATTAGTCTTGGGGCGTAACGTGATTACGTACAATGATTTTAAAAGTGTTACTGCTTTATAGCAAAGTAACAATCAATAAATTTAGTGGCATAAAGTACTTATATTCAATGTACCCTCGTTATACTCCGTGACATTAGAGCGCGGTTGATAACGAACTAGTCTAGTGGCGTAACGTGAGTACGTACAATGACTTTAAAAGTGTTTCTGCTTCGTAGCAAATTAACAAATATTCAATTTAATGGCAAATAGTGCATCCAATGTACCTACATTGAAGCGTTATACTCCGGGACATTGGATCCCGGTTGATAACGAATTAGTCTAGTGGCGTAACGTGATTACGTACAATGACTTTAAAATGTAAATGCTTATGACAAATTGTCAAATATACAGCCCATATACAAAGATCAGCATTCAGACCAAATAGTAGCTGTACCTACTCACATTTTTCAACTGCACAGCGGGTGCAGGCAGATGCTATCCTCAATATGTTTAACTGATATTAATGTAAGTGATTTGAGGATAGGCATACATATTAGTGTCTTGATTAAGACATCGGTCCCAAATAGGGTCATACCTAAACTTACAAGACTCTTTCCTCATAGAGAGGCAATTTGCCCTGCAAAAGCTTTATGTGTTACTTTAACAAAAAGTAACTATAGAAATTTGCCACCACCGGTAAAACCAATTTTAACTGCTAAGAAATCAATTATTGATGGTAGTTCTGCTACAATAAGGGCATAGATAAATTATCAACTGCAAGTTGCAGCTGACTTTGCTTTATAATTGTATAACAAATAGGGTCATGTAAATCATTTATAGTCGCCAAAATATATAAGCGCCTCATTACAGCAGAGCAGATGACAGTAAAATATTTTCACAGAGTCAATTTTAATAATAAAATGTGATAAGTTGATCCCTTGAAATACAAATTTATATTTGTAACTTATTCTTCAATCTGTATTTTTTTTCTCAAATAAGCTATTGTTAGCATCATTAGGTAAATTTTGTTCACAATCAAAGATCTAGCAAACTGTAAATTAGCGTTTGGTATGCAAGCATTACGATCTTTGATACGTGTTGGTCTCGTTTATGCTAAAGTGCTAAACATCTACATAGTTAATAAAGAAATCTCGAGCATGTAACGTCGTCGAAGTATAATTAATGGTTAAACGAACTTACCTTAAGTGAAGTTCGACCATAATTATACGAGACGACGTTACATGCGAAGAGATTTAAAGTCCCACCCGGACCCTGTAAATGTCAACAACATTGACTAACCCGTGTATTGTTAAATAGCACAAACGAGAGATGGCAAGCAGAGCATATATTAGTACTCCATGGTTAGACTCTAAAAAGAATGAGATTTGACAGGAGGACGGCGCTACAGGCGCGACATTGACATTTGTTCAATAGTTTTTTTTTTTGTATTCTTATTTTCACAGCTATAAAAAGTGTGACGCCTAGTACATACAGAAGTGAGACTACATAGTTAATAAAGAAATCTCTTCGCATGTAACGTCGTCTCGTATAATTATGGTCGAACTTCACTTAAGGTAAGTTCGTTTAACCATTAAATATACGTTTGTCGAAGATAGGAATAATTGATAAATATGTATTAACATATGTATCGGTTTAGCTACGAGTAAATTAGAACACTCACATCGTACTCACAAACTATTGGTTTAAAAAAATGTGTTATTTTTAACTGATAAGTATCAGATGTATAACCTACTTATATTTGGAGTTGTATTTTGGGAATTGAAAACCTTTAACTATTTTAAGCCTCTTTTTTGTTGTCTCTGGCTATACCAATACAAGGTTCTATTGTATCTTGTCTATTTGTTCTTAATTTTTATTTTAAAAAATCAAAATATTATTGCTGTCTCCAACTGAAAGTTGGGTTTTCAGCCTCTTACAAATATATACATATATTATAATGTTAATATGTTCCTGTAACCTTTCTTGATGTTTTACGATGAAGTTAGATTATTATAAGTTTCGTTCATCTTTTTTTAATCGTGGTAGGATGTATGTTGATTCGAATGTTTTGTCTTATTTTTTGTGTCATAGATGACGTATGATTGATGAATTAGAATGTATCCATGATTAGATTGGTACCTTTCTAATTAGAATCGATTGAACTCATATGAGTAACTATGTCGATGATCATACTTCAGTTACTTAGTATAGAAAGTAAAGCTAATTAGGGTCAATATGCATTATTTTTAACAAGAATTTTGAATGGCAGTAACAAAAACTGTAACCACTAGATAGTTTCTGACTCTTCATGATCAAATTACGAATGATATGAAATTTAGGATAGTTCGAATCTTATTCGTCGTATTTAGTCGCATATTTAATTTAGGGAAGAGTGACATTCAGGATTGACTATGATTTTTATTTGTACATTTCCAATAGTCGTAAGGCAAGTACAGACTTTTTTTATCAGTAAGCCTGTATATTGATTAGCTACAAATTATGATCGTAAGTTTTAGCTTCCGGTATGTACAAGTACCTACAATTATACTTATTATAAAACAATGTATCGACCTAGTCCCTTTTACTATAGACCATTAAGAACCATTATTAAGAGCACCATTAATGTTACATGAGAATATCCATTTAATTTGTAACAGTCTATTTGTTACGAGATGTTTGATATCCATCGAACGCTATTATTACTTATATCAGTTATGAAAGAGAAAATACATTACACAAATACTTATGGAATTTTATTGCCTTCAAGTTACGCTCGAAATGTTCCCAGTTTTTTGCCGTTTTGTAAGTGAACCGATAAAATTATAAATTCTATGAAAGTGCGCAAGCGGTTGCTATTTTATTTATCCGTTGATCTAACTTGCGAAAAATAAGTTGGTTGTTCGGAATATAAATACTTTGTCAGTCTTAGGTCGTCCTTGCTTCAATAAAATTCATATTTTGTAAATAGCACTAAAAAAGGCAACCGTCATCGACAATCAATCACATAAGTGTTATAAAAGTTATAGTTTGAGAGTGGGTAAAGACTTTTTTTTGCATCTCTTTATCTTTGAGTGTGTGAGGCTGTTTGTTTCTTCTATGTTCTCCCTCAAACAGTTCAACCGATTTTTGTATTGTTATAATTATTGTACAAAATATAATAATTATCATGGTGATAGACTAAGCTTTGGATTACCATTTAGTTACTTCATAAATCATTGTAGTCGTATAATCCTATCATTATTATATCTAAAACAATTGTATGCCTTACCAACAAGTATCGCTTTAATAGACCAAATATTAAAGTTTTTACACCCACCATAACACCTGTTACCAATTACTCTTAAATCCCCAATAAAACAAACTAGCATTCGGTTCTCAGCCACATAATTGTGGCAAACAGTCTCTGTATCGTGAAAGCTGTCGCAATGGGCGTTGTGTCAGCTGTAGGGAGTGGTTTCCTCAATGTAAGAGACCTGGGGCCTTACTGTGGGCTCTTGTCTTGACCAAAGAGGGAATATGTTACAAATACTAATCATTTATAGGCCACTCACTTACCAAGTAAGTTCGTAAGTAATTCTAGAAATTAAGTAAGAAAGTTAGAATAAGTTACTTATTAGGCTATTTATATATATATATATATATATATATATATATAGGTATATACAAAACAGGTAATAAATCTTAGGAACTATTGCTATTTTCCAATTGATTTATATTAATTGTTAGCATTAGTGGATTAACACATGAACTCGTTTGTAGTAATTATATACTAATTACGTTATCAAAATGAGTACAATATTCGTGCAGTTGCGTATGACAGTTTAAATAGACGCTGTTGTAATAATATTCGATTTTAATTACCTTAATTACTTTGTCGTTACGGTGTCCATAATTTAGTTACTGTTTATTTAGGCCCAAACATTAATATTAGGCAATTCAAACATTATATCACATAGACACCTCATTACAACGAAAAATCCAACACATACCTATTACCTAGTATGTATATTTCAAATCGGCTCAAATAAAAAATACACTCAGGTGAATATATCTCGTGATTTTGTTCCGAATCATGTATATGCTGTATAATAATATAAATATTTTTGTAATAAAGTGGTAATTGTGTAAAACCATAATATATTTCATAACGACGAGAGTGAATATTTTTCAGTTTGGAGTAGGTAGGTAATTAAAATAAGTTAGGCCTCTTTTAGTTACATTATCTATGCTTAATTCAAACAACAACGTTAGAAATTTCTTAGTTGGTCATTGTAAATTGATGTTGATATTCAGATACCTGTAATTAGCTGAGATTTCTCTCATAAGGCGATCAATGAGGTGGTTATACAATGTTTGTTTAATATCTTTGACATGAAAACTTAATTATGGGCTCTTATGGGGTTTCGACATGGTATAAAATATAAGCTTGCAGTTAGAGTAACTTTGAAACACTCAGTGGAATTATGAAAATTGTTTATATTTTACTAAGTTGTTGGATTATTACATTTGGAGTTTCCTATTATATTCCTATCATAAATTATATTTTTTTAATTCCAATCAGGTGTTATTTTAGACTGATTCAAGCTTAACATAAGCTCATCAGGCAGGCTGTAGTCAAACGTAAACCTGTCCCACGTAAAAAAAAAGCTGATTTTATATTTAATGTGTTACTAAAGACCTTTGGTCGAGCAGCATGCCCGAAGTATCAAATATAATTTAAATGGAAAATGAGCACATTGTTAACATTTAAGCCAAATACTTTAATAATTAATCGCAAAATCTTCCCGCTCCAAAATAAGTTTCCAAAGTAACTTCATTCAATCTGTGACGCAGTACATAACGGGCCGTGTGGGTACTCCGTTATGTCATCACCATAATAACTGTGATACAGTCTGTGATACTATAGTATAGTGGTCTGTATTGTATAGGTATAAGCAATACGATTGAGCCATTTGTCAGAGAAGATTCATGGATTCACTCGCAAGTTTGATTGTAGCAATCAGAACTGGATTTTTCCAAAATACCCATTTTATATTTAAAAGATTGCTGCAATGTGTTGACCTGAAGTTGATAGCTTCTGTAAATATGCTTATTGCAATGAAGTGAGTAGAGAGAGAGAGTAGATAATTTAAACAAAATATTATACACTTGCGACGAGATTTATTAAGATTTCATGTCAAGTTATGTATCAATTCTTTATAATCCTTTATAATCCTTTATTTATTCCTCTCCATCCAATGGTTGCCTGGAAGAGATTGCTTTTAGCAATAAGGCCGCCACTTGTGGCACGAGAGTAGTTTATGTAAGTAATTTTAATTGATTTTGTTTTATATGTGTGTGACAATAAAGAATTATCTATCTATCTATCTATCTATCAATTTTGTTGACTAGCGTCAATAACTCTCACGAACTCCAATTTCATCAACAGATCTCCGATATGATAATATCCAAATGTCATGTTTTGTTGCCGCCTTGCACCCAGGAAGACAGTTCGTGACAAAAGAAATGTAATTCAAAAGCCAACATTTCGTAACGTTGGCCTTTGATCGACGATATGTTTTGACCACTTTGGCAATGTCAGAGTTATCTCAGCTCTACTTACGAATCGGGGCCTCGTATTATGATGAAATAAAGTTATAAATAAGGAATATGAGCGAAATAAGGTAGATCATGAGATAGTCGAACTTGTAATATAACAGCAAACAATGGGTCGCCTACACGAAAGACAATTAAGCTAATAATTGTGACCTATGTCGACAGAGTGAATTAGACTTGTCACCGTATAAGGGATGTCTAACTACCGGCTAAGTGCTTGATCCGGCGTTGATTCACGACTCGATTATCCTTATCAATGAGTCGGAGTCTGCCCACACGCTTGCACTCGTTCAATTGTTATACGCAAATGGAGTTCTGAGGTACACAAGTTGGTACACAGCACGAGTATGCATTTTCTTCGCGAGCCCATCTTAAATCACATCTGTCAAGTTACGTAATTTCAGCATTGAAATCTTGGCAAGTGTATCAGTGCGCTAGTAAAAGTATCACGTACCTTATTAGTGAGGTTGGTGAGCAACAGCTCTTTTATGTCGTAAAGAATTGTCCTGATTTCTTATCCAAACAGACAGACACTAGACGTGGAACGAGTCCTGATATATAGTCCAATAGTGAGATGATATATGCTCTATTGCTCAGCCATTTGAATCATCCAGAACCTACGTACGCTTCTCGAAACGATTATTGTGACTCATGTTCTGGACCTAAGAGGCGAAAAGTGTTTTCAATTCACGAAAGATAGTCATAAAATAGAAAAGACAATTAAAGTAATAGTACTCTTGAACATTGAAGTAACATTTTTAGAAGTGTATCCATCGCAATGATTTATAGCTACGATTTAAATAAATAAATATTCCGGGACATAGCACACAGCGCCATCTAGCCCCACACTAAGCAAACGCTTGTGATAAATATAAAATAGATCTTATCTTAGCAGTTGACAAAAAACTTTGCATTATAAATAGAGCAACTCCAAATGCCGAAATGGCAAGGTCGACGTATCAATTAATTATACCGTTAAATTTGACTATTGTACAATTTATATAATACTAGTGGATGCCGACAGCTTGGTCAGTGTTGGGTCATGATTATATAAATATAAAAAAAAAAAAACCCAAAAATATTTACATTAATTATTTTTATTATATTATGATATATGTCGCTCTGTCGCGCCGTGAACCAGGAACAAAAAGACCCACTAACGCATTTTTACCCTACATAATAGTACGATTATGATACTTATAGCGCCTCTATTAGAAGAAAAATGTAGTTTGTTTTAGTTCAGCCATCGTCATATTATGTCATTTCATTGAAAGTGGTTAAACTTTTTAAACGGGATAAATGAACAAATTGTATAATAACATACAGACAAACTTTCATCTTAGGTAAATCAGTAGGTATGATAGAGCGATTAAATAAGAATGAGGAAGATAGACAAAGAAGGAATCATTGATGCAAAAATGAGCAGGAAAGGTAAAACTAGGACAAAAACTGACTGACCTTCAGAATAAGTCAACGCAGGTCAGGTTCTTGAGCTAGTTCAGGTATTGTAAGAGATTGTTGTGGCTACATTCGAATAGGTATTGCAATCCAGTTGTAGACGTGTATTTGTAGATATATTATACTTAATATGATTGGTTTATGTATGTCTGATTTGTGGTTTGTAGGTTATGTTTACGAATTAATAACACACTCCTTTTAAAAAAAAATATAAATGTGTAACTAGGATGTAGCGTACATTAGGATGATCATTTGAATATGAAAACCTTATTTAAGATCGGTCTTTACATTTTCATTGTGTTTTTGATTGACCACCTGCTTCTTCTTCTAGAACAAGACAGTTGTTTTGCTTTCTCTTTGGATTGTTCCGTTTGTGCCATAATTTATGTTGTTTCGTACTCTTACTTGTTTGAAACCAACGTAAATGCTTTATAACTTTCATTGAAAGACAAGATGATTGTTGACTGTGCACAAATAAGTGTTGGAAAATGAAGTATGACGATACTGATGTGTAGAGACCAGAAAGACAACCGGACAAATGAATGACTCAGATAGTTTTGTCAGCAATACTTTGATAAAGTAAAGTGGCGACAGTGCCGATAAGTCAAGCGCGTAGCAAACACTGCCGTACCATTACTTTTTAGAGATACACAAGCAGCTCCATCGAGACTTGGCTAGTTTTATACAGAATGTTTTTGGTGGGTAATTATTATCTGAAACTTATATATATTTTGCCACCACCAGTACAAGGGGTGAGTGTCCTGTCACAGTGCGTAATGTGCGTATCCCGTACGGGACGGGAATGCGGCCCGAAGGTCAAACATGCGCCGGCGACTGAGTGGGATCTCCTTCCTTTCTACGCGGCGCTCTGGAGACAGCGGGTTGTATGGGCGAGAGCGGTTTGTGCAGCCGCTTGCGCCTATGACTTGTTTTTTTAATTACATATTGTTTTATTTCATCATAACTAATCTAGATCTAAGATCTAAGATGTTTTCTTGATTACAGTCTGTCTGTTAAAATGCTATAATAAGCACTGTGGTTTAAAACATATCACAATTCCAAAAATAATCCTATTTACTATGAATTTCAAGTTTTCACGACAAGAAAGTGCCTGTAAAAAAATAATCGCTACCGCTCCTATTTCGCACTATCCACCTGTCTGCCAGTCCGCCCCCGTCACATTCCGAGACGTTTCCTCTGCCATTCATAACTTCTTTCATTGTTCACTCGCCAACAAGTACTGATGAATGAATTACTAATACATCTATACAGAGTTACTTGTAACTTACGTAAAAACCTGCAAAATGCTTAGCTTTTGTTGATTTTTCTTTAAATATCACAAACATTGTGGTATCAGTACATCAATACCAATAATATGTCATCATCATCATCTACAGCCTTCTCTATTCCATTGCTGGGCATAGGCGTCACTTTGCATTTGCCAGCTGTGTCGATCTTGTCCAGACCTCATGCATAATTAATTAATTAATTAATATAATTGTAATAATAATATTGATTTAATTAATGTATACATTACATTAAGCAATAATTACATGAAATTATAATGTATAACTATGTACGTATGTACATGGATTGTTGTAACTAATTTTATAAGATTTAATCAATGACATGTAAGAATTTACTTACCAATAAATAACTTTGACTTTGAGTTTGCATAGAGGACTTGCAACAATATGTATTTTCTACGATTTTCGGGAATTCATAAAAAAATAGCTCCTATACAATAAGTTTCTTGCCTTGCAATTACGAATTATTCAATTAATTAATTCTTTTTTTTTGTCGGAGAAAAAGCTGGTTTAATTGTGTAGTGGCCAACTCTTATATCGCGAGTTTTAACACCGCTAATAGAGGCTCTGACAAGGATTAACGACTGCCGTACTAACAAACGAACATTAAATATTTGACGTAAATAACTAGTAACCCTGAATACGTTAATTTATTAGCAATTCGGTACTTTCGACATACCTAACGAGTAATAATGCACAAATAATACAGCAATTTTTCATAAGTCACGGCAACAATGTCATTGGGGAATTTCACAGCTAGTCGTAGTAACTTCACGAAATGCACTTATTTATAATTAAATTTTCCAAACTAGGAATTAATGTACGTAATGTCTCTTTAGGAAGTATGTTCCTGTAGTCATGTTCCAAATATGACATTGTTTATCAACTATTTGATTCATGTCATTAGTCCTAGATACTTAGGTTTTTAATGGTAGATATTTTTTTAGAAACTGAAAACGAACTGCGTTGTTGTCAGAATTTTAGAATTTTGATATGCCATCATTTACTATTTATGTACTCTAACCGAGAGTGCAAAAGGGTTTGTTTGAAATTCACCCAAACATTTATACATATTATCTACCAAAGTACCTACATCGTAAAACGTCTATGATCCTTCCAAGATCTTCCCTTCGTAGAATTGAGTGTAGTTTAGAGTCTGCTGGCATTTAGAGTCTGGTTGCTGTTTCATCAGTCTAGTTCCCATGAGGTTAGTTATATAATGTTAGACGATCGTGTCACTTGCGTACAGGCTTGACCTCGGCTCAATACGCATCAAGCAAGTATAATCATAGTAGATTCGTATTTAAACTACATATGTATAAAATACATGTATAATATGGCACTTGTGAATAAATGTAATAATAAGTTTTATATCTATACCATTATCATAGCGTGGAAAGAGTTTATTTACAATAATAAAACATAAAAACAAGGGAAGAAAAACTAAACATACTACTTCTAACTACAACATAAAAAGAGGCACTTAGAAACTCTTTAGAAAAGCCTAAAGATAATCTAAGTGCTCCAGCCCACTACCAGAAGGCAGCGTGCCCAGCATACTGGCCGCATTACCACGCTGGATGGCAATGCTGATAGTAGAATTGCGAAATTAGTATATATATTACGTTTGTATATAATATAATACTTGTGCATAAATTCGTAATAAATGCTTAATATCTGTACTAACTTTGAGTCATATTTTCTCACTACTGATAGTCGAGACTCCCCCACAGAATTTATGTTACAGGCTTTTATATGGCTTGAGAATTTGGTTGCAAGGATATTTTTCTCAACACGGAAGTCGCTCAAGTCCTTCTACATATGTTTACCTATGCATGGAAAACATATGCAATCCTTTTTGCGCATAACATCTTAGACACCAAATTTAACTATTAAATAAGCTCTATTTTAATTAGTTATTAAAATTAAAATCACATAAAACGAGCGTGTATGTTTGTGAACGACGTGAAATTAGGATGTTGTATTAATTAACACTTTTATTTAATTATCTTTATAATTGATCACATTAGGTAATATGAATATTTAATTAAAATCAGCGCGAACACAAAACGAACTTTGTGAATTTATTATTTTTGCGTTTTTTTTGTACACTGTATAGTTGTAATTTGATATTACCTGAAAATAAAGAACTTTTTTTATTAGTTCCGGTCCGCGTTTCCATCCCAAACTCATATAAAGCGATAAGTCAAATAGATATCACTAGCATTAGTTTAAGCAATCAGATCAAATAAGATATTAAATCATAACAATACTGTATTTTCAAATATCTGGGTTTGGTACTATTATCACCTTAAGTTAGTTTACTTTGCTGTTGTTTTACTGATTAGGTTGCATTTAAGTTGGTAAGTATATATACTTCATTTATTGCATATAAATGTAGTGTAGTAGGATTACTTATATTACCTTTTTTTTTTACTGGCCTGTTAGCTTAGTTGGTGCTGGCTCTGCCTTCTAATCTAGGGTTGCGGGTTCGATTCCCGCTTGACACAAGTACGAGTATTTATGAATTTTAAAATTTATAATTACTTGTGTTGAGTCTGGTTGTTTGTATGTAGAATAAGTATGTATTTACGAAAGAAAATTATATAAGTAATATATCCGTTATCTAGTACCCACGACACAAGCGCTTGCTTAGTGTGGGGCTAGATGGCGCTGTGTGCAATGTCCCGGAATATTTATTTATTTATTTAGGCCTCACAACTTTACACAATATTTGTACTACCTCGGATGAGTTAGTAAAGAATGTAATGAATCTCGTGCCGAGTTTCATCTCGCAATGTTGTTTCTTCCCATGACCTTTCGATTCGCGGTCGCATGGGTTTTGTATTCAAATGCCTTCGAAAATTATAAGAATAGTAAGGAAGTTGTATATGTATTTAATATCAGAGAACACTGCATTGCTTATTTCTCTCCAGCCGAAGGTTGCCTGGAAGAGATCGCTTTCAGCGATAAGGCCGCCGCTTGTGGCACTAGTTAGAGTTAATCTATCTATCTATCTATCATTGGTGAAATATGTGATTACATTGGATCTTATAGAACTCTTTTGTTTGGAGAGAGGTGTACAATAAATAGGTGAATTTTAGTCCAAACGATATAATTTCTACAATTTTACGTTTTTATGGCTAAAGAAGTATTGCTATTACACTTAATTAATTAACAATCATAATTGATAGTTCATAAAATTGCCAGCTGCAACAAAACTAACGTTAAATACCTATCCGTAAAACCCAAGCAATTTAGCGAGAGCAATAAAATCTAAAGTTAATTATATGCAAATCGAAATTATCTTAATGGAGCCGAAATATTTAGGTTCAAGAAATACCTAGTACCCTTTGTGTGACCTAAAGTTTGCAAAGCTTTATCCGTTCATGACTGTATGCGGCTGCGATTGGTACATTCTGTCACGTAGGCTATATTGAGAGGCATTCAACCAGCAGATTTGATTTGAACCTTTTTATATCGTTAAAATAAAACGTTTTTAAACGCTCATTCGAGAATGCAAGAAAAATGGCCCGGAATCAAACTTAGACCCAAAAACCGTCTTATGAAACGATTGCAACGTTTATCAGTGCTATTTACTAGTAACAAGACCTTTGAAATATTTAAGACATTTCCTGTTACGATTTGCAAATCTCTTTTAAAAGCCTCAACATCATCAATCTGTCCGGTATTTAATACCAGCCGTCATTTATTATTGTCTTCAACTATGTAATGGAATTTGATCTTGTATTACTCAATCCACTCGCAATGAAATAGGCTGAAAAAGCTCGGCTCTTGTTTCATGGGTGACTTCGATTGATGGTGTGCTTTCCCCATTGTTTGTGTATCATGTGTAAGCAGCATCGCACCCGCCCCGCGCTACTTCAACTACTTATTTAGAGACAGTATCCGAACTCTTTCACTTTTAGATTCTTAGCTAAGTCGTAATCTTTGTGAGTTATTAAAAGCTAAATTAATAAATGTATGTGGACTTACATACATTTATTTTTTGGCAATGCAATTATATTATATATATATTAACAATAAAATCTATGAAAATAAGTATATGGTGTCTGCTTAATTTTCAATTACGACGTGTAATTCCTATTTGATATCTTACATTATTTAAAAAGATAAGATAAGATAAAAATAATTAATTTCCAAAACATTAATTCATGGTTTGCACAAATTTATACATAATAATTATATAATTCATTACAATTTTGTTTGATAAAACTTAATGATTAATTATCTTAAATTATAAATGACGTGATTACTAGTACATAGTATAACGCAAATTTGATGTATTTATTATACAATTATTAATTGTGTTTATGGTACTTTTCCTACCAAGTAGTGATTCACGAGGATCCGTTGCAACGTTGCAGTAAGAAGGACGAACAAACCAACAAGCACCTATACTTTCACTCTACGAATCGTCAAAGCTCTACGATAACAGTGCGTTTAATTTCTAATTTTAAAGACAATATTGGCAGAAATTCCGAACATCTGTCACTGTCTCCATAATACTGCCTGTCCCAGATATCGATGTTTGTACACAGCAGTGACTTACCGACGAGCGACGTGTCTTTACCATATGTATGTAGAAGCTAGTGTAGACACGCCCGCGGTGAACAAATATTGCCAATGTGAGCATGATGTGAAGTAAATAGAGATCAATTGTGGTTCATGAGAGATTTGCCACATATATGTATTTTTTAGAAAAAAGTGGTTTTGCAAAATACTCGCAAATAAATAGAATAAAAGGAAGCTAATAAAAATAGAATGATGAACTGAATAACAAAACCATTACAATTATACGTAATTAAACATACATATATCAATTATTTAAAAAAAAACAATCTCTCTCACATGATTGTTTATCGCATTTGATTTTAACAATGAAGTTTACAATGTTTAGAAAATGTTAAAAAATATCACGTTTTAATAATAAGAACACGAAAACCAACAACACTGGGAAATGCCACTTCAAATCAATAAAAGGTCAACCAAAATCAAGTACATAATTGTATCCCTATATGGAAAAGCATTAAGTAAATGTGTAATAAAAAAAAACTAGGTACAATAAGTCAGTTAACAACCAATAAAATAATTATCTGTGCAATCAAAAAGGTATACGCAGATAGCCGAAACCTATAAAAATAAATAGCAGGTAACTTAATTAATATGTAAGTATCCGAACTTGTTGCTAAGTATTTTTCGACTCATTTAAGTCGAAATTTTCGACTTACTTAAGACTCAAGTAGGTATAATTTTAATGTAATTTAAAATAAAATTACAAAACATGAAGAATACACTAAACTTGACTTAACTATTAATATAAACCGGCTATTTTCGTAACGCAGTGAAGATAGCTCATTTGTGTGGAAACAGTAGCGTGTTCGTTTGTAACTTACAATCGAAACTTGTAACTGACTCCATATATAGCTACAAGTAAGGCTATCAGCGTACAGCTATTGGAAACGTGAACATCTCTTATGGGAAGTGTTTATTTCAGTGTCAAAACTTCGTTTATTTTCTAAGCACGTGGTTAATTAATGAATGATATGAAATTATAGTGATTTTAATTACTTTTATTGGTCTTGTATATGCCTCCAGGCATATACTCAGATAATTTAGTTTTTGTATATTATACTATACATTATAGGTACTCACAATACATTAATCTATCCTTACTGAAGTAAATACTAGGTTCGACGGTGGTCCGGGGGCATAGTACTTAACACGGTCCCGATTTTACCTTGCAGTTAACAGATCCCAAAAAAAGATATTTTACCGACAAATGTACAAAACACTGCAGTTAACTGTATTGCCATGTTATGTTCTTCAAAAGTAAGGTAAGCCCTAACTGCCGGAAGAATCAAATTCCCAACAGTAAATGAAGACGCTAAGGAAATTGCATCTTTCTGCAGCGTGGTCGGTGCATCAAACTCAGCTCATGATTTAACAATTTGCACGTCAGGATTTGCTGGATTAGATAAACTGCGATCTCACTGTAACAAGGAAGTTTTTGTGTTGACTGAGAACAGCAGAGGCGTGTGCGGATATAGAAATGGGGCATGACAAAAAGTGAGTTTGGAATTTCTGAATAAAAAATTACATAAATATTAAAAATTACACAAATATTCATTATTACACTCTAGGCTGCAGCAATGCTTGACATCAGGTAGGCTGTACAAACGAAAACCTATCCCACGTAAAAAAAAAATCTTCGATGAAACAAATTTTACAATACATTTTTTGTAACCGGAAGTAATAGATTCCAAATTAGTATAATGTGTAAAACTGAAGAAAAATTAAAATTCTGAAGCTAACATTTACAAAGTTTCAAGGCATAAATAATTTCGCCCTAATTTTTCCGCCGTTAATACTTCGTGTAGGTACAATATTTTTTTTCTAATGACTTTGCATCTATAATAGAACTAAAAAACACTCTGTAACAGCGCAACAATTAAAAATTTCATCTAAAAATTGCAAGTACATCATTACACAGCAAAAGTTTGATTTCCAATCAAGTCAAACAATACATTCCAACTCTATTCATTTCATTTTTAATCATGAAATCACAAGATCGCTTTCGTAAACATTTTATTGTTAGAAATTTCGATTTACGGCTATTATGAAGTATTCCACTAAACGTTATTATTACTTTTGATGAAACTTGCTAAGTAATGGTATTCGATACAATGATGTAACATTATTAGTTAGTAAAGAGAAAGATATTGTATAAATTTTTCAAAATAAATAATTTTCCGGGGATTAAAAATCTCGAATAATATTTATACATACCTAATATTTTATTGTTAAATATTAACTAAGAGTGAAGGATTCTCTATTGTTTTTATAGTTACTTTATCAAGTGTCAAAGGCTTTTCAGTTACCGCGTCAAGACACGTAGGCGCTGCTAAGTACCTATTTACATAGAGATTTATGCCAAATGCGCAGTGATTCATCGAATGCAACGATATAACAGCTAATAGACGCATCTTTGTTACCAAACAATTCTGACACACGATTCAGTCATTATCAGTCAGTGCGTTTTCATTATATTCATAAGTTATTTGTTAGTTAGAAATATTACATGATATGTTTGCAGTATTCATTATTTATTAAGTGGGTAATCGGGTGTTACACAAAACAATTCCGTTCTTGGTCTAAAGATTCTTATTGTTTAAAACAAGCACCAACGCAAACCATTCTATGACAAAGATTTATCATCAGGTAATCTACTGTATCGTCTTATTAGGACCATTGGATAGTCTTTGCATTTCACATGAAAATATGGATGTCTTAGTGAATTTTTATAGAGCAACCAATCAGGAATTTGACCACCAGGTTAGCTGAAACGACATCCGCACAAGCGAGATTAGGATCCAAGGTAGAGCATGTTCTTAAATGGAACTGGGTCCAAGCAAAGCTGCCGGACACACACCGTTAGGCACGTGGGCACAGATATTACAATAGACGGTGTTGATTGAGTAGACTTTGTTAGACAGTTAGTAGTCTATGTGCTATTTGTGCATGATAGGATGCTATTCTATCAATAAGCCCATCACGGTGGGATGCGTCGTGCGTCTCGTTGTTGTGCCAAGGGCAAGCATTATGTTTCCATGCTTTATCTTCAAGGCCACCGTATCGTACCATCAGATGAAGTTATGTGAGAAGCAGAAGGATGGGAACATATGTTGGAAATAATATCGGAAATAACATTTCCTGTTTTAGTTGCCACCGTTCTAGTAGAAAAAAAATTAATACACAATTATAAACCGAGAAGTGTTTATGAGTCTATTAGCGTCATATTCATAGACGATTTTATGTCATTTGATAAGATCATTTATGGAATCATGACAAATCTGTGATTACAATTTAGAGTTAGCATTGTAATTTTAAAACTAAATAAATATAGAGCTAGGCTAGGATTCAGAAAACTACTGATTGTATACATATTTTTCTTACTAACAGGCAATAAAACTTATGTTAACTTTATGTTACGAGAAAATTTCTGTTAGGCACACCTCTGTTTGCGTATGTGTCACTGCGATTTAAAACGCAAGATTCGAAGATTAGGTAAAGTTGGTAATTTACATATCTTTGTAACGCTCGGTACTTCAATGTGTTGATGAACATCAAAGTTTTGCATGGATTTGTGTCAGTTGAAGTGAATGCTTGTATCTATGCTTTAAGTACTTGGAAATAAGTAGGTGTGTATAACAGATGTATTGGACAAGATTTCTGACATGTTAAAAGACACATAAAGTTGTTATAAGTAATAACTACGTATAGTTTTTCCTTAATTTTGACAAAAACACTGCTCAGAAAAAAGGCAGTTTCTAAGATAACACGTTGTAGATTTGCACATAACGTTTTCTCTCAAAGTACATATTTTGATATTTAGGAGTGAAGATATCGTAAAGCGATACTTTGTATTTTGTATGTAATAATTTATTGGCAAAAACTAAACAAAATGGTTGATGTACAACGACAAAATTTGTATACAAAGTTGACTATTTTGATATTTTGTATCTCATATTCAAGTTCAACTACAATAAAATATCTCACTCTACTTACACGGTTATAAATGTCTAATCTATGACGTAAGCTAAAAATCTAAATCGATAATTTATCGTTTGATCTCATTAGGCAACATTATGTGGGAGTCATAAATTTAATTTAATTCAGATCTATCACTCGCGAATTGCGATACCAAACCTGTGATATAAAATGAATAAATTATTACGATACGTAAGTAAATTTAGATTTTATCTCAGTAGATAGTTGAAAAGTTTGAACAGGCAAGTTAAGTTGTTACTATCAAAGACGTGTTTTGTGAGTGTGTAGGTTTTATATGCTGTGAAATATTGATGCAATATATTAGATTTTCAGGCGTATTATAAAATGTGAAAAGCTTTTTACTGGAAAAAGATTCGATCGACGACAATATTTAGTTTTATTGGAAAACGAAAGAACGAACTATCGATGAAATTATTTTGTTTTTCTTCCTATGGTGGTTTCTAGGTGAAAACTTTAGCATCCTTTAGTCAAATGCAAAAAGTAACAATTTCTTCACAATAAAACAACAGCATATTTTTAAATCACTGGCGCTGTTTCTCCTGTAGTTTTCAGATTAAACTAGACTGTGATTTAAGTACCATTGCATGCATATCATTCGCCATTTTGGACATATTTGGCAAGTCAACGTATCGAAAGGTGCAGGTGTTCGCCGTCGAACAGTAAGAGGTAAACGTTTAATCTGTAAATAAGTACTGGCTGTTTACTATTCTGTACGCAGTAGTATACAGGGTTACATGATTTAAGATTTGACAAAATGTGTGCTCTAGTAATTGTCTGGCTGTATATCTACTATGTTTTATGTTCTATGTACAAGACTCGAAGTGTACAAGTAAGGCTATGAAAATTGAGATAGAGAATTGAGATTTTTTAAGTAAAACTCTAGAGATACTAGCATCACCTACATTACTAGAGTTCATGCAAGCCATCTCTTGTAGAGTTATTTTGTGTATTTTGCTAACAGTCCTAATCCTGTATAGTAGTTGTACATTAATCTGCGTCGGTGGCCCGAAGGCGCACGCGTGACGCTTGCGCGGGCGCAGTGTCGTAACAAGGCTTATTAGGGCTGATACTGGACTTGTGACTTCGCTGTTCTTGCTTGTTGGTATTCAAAGGATTAATAATAATAAATATTTAAGGACATATCACACAGCGCCATCTAGCCCCATACTAAGCTACGCTTGTATCAATACACCTTATTCAAAACTATATACATTTACTTCGTCGATAAATTAATGAAAAAATATTTTATATACTACGTTACTATGTAAATAAAAGAAATTGAACATCGTGAAGTGATATTAGCAGAAGGGACTCTGTGGTATTTTTTTAGTATGCGTGAGCTGAATAAGAATTTGTAATTTTTTAAACTTGTAAGCTAAATCATGTAAATGCAGACAATTCTTCTGGGCCTATAGTTTACGAAATAACCCGTTTGTTCTTCGTTGCCAATACCTCGTAAGTCCAAGCTGTCTACTAAACAACGAACAATAGACTGCTTTATGTCCAAAACTTGGCAACCCTACGCTTTTACTAGCCGTTTACATGGAACGTGCCAATTACGTAAAAACTGTAGCAAAATTCGAATGCGTACTATTTTTTTAAGTTACACGCATTCTGTTTGTTATTCTGCGTTTTTTTTGTAAAAAGGTAAATGTGTGACAAAAGATTTTTATCCGAAACTAATTAAAGGGGTCAAACGGACAGACCTATAAGCCATATTTAATGGGCTTTAAATTATGTAACAGCATAAACAAAAATATTTTTTTGGAGAAAAACTTTGTAATGTAAAACAACCTGGCCAACAAAGTTAAGATTTAGATACCTTTACTCTTGCTTTACCTTTACTTTTACTTAAGGTTTTGTTACTTCTATAATTTGAAGGCACGAATAATATTGTATGTTTCTATTACCTACATTCTCAGACCATAATTTATGTTTTAACAAGTACGTTGACTAAAATGTATGAGAAAAGCTGGGATATAACAACTAGTTGCCACATATCTATAGAAATGTGGGTAATTGATATTTAATTAACAGTTAGGGTAAACTAGACTAACAAGCATGTTTGGACATTGTTACAAGTAAGTGGGGCAGGGTTACTTTAAGCGTCTTGTATTATGGCTTTGGTATTACATTTGAACGAATAATATACCTTGCCCAAGATTGCTTTGAGCTCAAGAGAACACATAACAGTGCAATACATGATGGCTTGATTATGGAGTAGACCCCGAAGTCCAATTATTTTGTTATTTGGATACTAAGCTAGGACATTTTGTTGTAAATTATAACTGACGTTTCGTCACAATAATTGCATATTTATGATTAATAATAATAAATAATAAATATTTCGGGACATTGCACACAGCGCCATCTAGCCCCACACTAAGCAAACGCTTGTGTCGTGGGTACTAGATAACGGATATAATACTTGAATACCTATATTGCAATATAGGTTGACATAACTTTATTTACAATAATAAAATATAAAAACAAGGGAAGAACAACTAAACATACTACTTCTAACTACTACAAAAAACGGGCACTTAGAAAATCTTTAGAAAAGCCTAGAAGATAATCTAAGTGCTCCAGCCTAATGTAATATAGGTAGTGCTTGGGTATCTACATATCTACTTAATGTCGCTCTCACTGGACAGACAAGCATTAGACAAACATCACCTAATAATCTTTATTTCCATCTCGGAAACAACTACCATCGAATAAAAAAAAGATTCTTTGAAATCAGTTCATAAATAACTGAGTGATCGCGTAACATACCCACAAAAAAAGTTTAAAAAAGTTTCTGAAGACTTGATAACCTCCTTTTTTGGAAGTCGGTTAAAAATAAACTGTGATCATACTTATGTATGTTGGAATAGACTGGCTGGCCGAGTGACTTGGCTCTCAAAGGACGCAGGTGGAACATACCGTTAGGCGCTTAGTGACAGACTCATGTACACCTTCAAGAATTGAGTGGACCTATTGAGACTGGCGACTGGCTAAGCGAGTGTGGCTCAGCGGTTACAGTGGCCTGCTTTTCATCCAGACGCACCCTGGTTCGAATCCGGCCCTACACCAATGACTTGTATTTTCAAGTTATGTCTGGATTGGCACTCGCTTAGCGGTGAAGGAAAACATCGTGAGTAAACCGACATGTTTGAAGACCACAATATCCGAGGCCATGTGTCTTCCGTGGAAGGATCTGGGCGCCCAGCACGATGTATCTGCCCAAGAAAACTCCCTTAACGAATTAATTCTGCGGGGGAGTCACGACCCTCAGTCATGAGGAATACGACTCAAGAGAGAGATTGAGACTGGAGAATTTTAGAGCCGCTAGTATTTAAATCATGTTCAAAGGCTTCCGGCATGGAATAAAAGTAATGTAAGTAAACACGTGAGAAATTCACCAATTTACATTTTTGAGTGCATAACAAAACGTGTTATAGTGAAATGAAAGCCTATTTTACCATAAAATATAACTAGTTTTACTACGAACTTGTTTATTTCCGGAGTTTGGAGTAAAACAGCTGTTACACAATTTAAGTGCTATCATTATGTTTCTTCAAGATTTGATATTAAACAGAGCATTTTATCTACACAATGAGTATCTATTTTCTTCTTATGCAACCTCACTTTTACTTTCGACGCGATAAACGAAAGAGGCACAGAGTCTTTTATTTTATAACAACTAGGCGAGAAGTGTGGTTTTACTCATCTTGTAATGATGGTATTTACTTGGCTTATTTAATGAGATGAATATTATGTATATTGTAAACTAGCTATGCTCGCGACTTCGTCCGCGTGGAATAGTTATTACCATAAATATGGTTCCAGTGAGTTAATCTTAAAAGATAGACATATACTGTCGCGGACATTTTGTTAGATCATTTCATAAGGAATAATTCTTTCATAAAAAATATTTTTTTGATATCTTGAACCATTTTCGCATCGCACGCAATCATCGCACGCATCGAAGCCCTCAAAGATGAATAATTTCCCCCGTTTTTTTCCACATTTTCCATTGTTTCTTCGCTCCTATTAGTTGCAGCGTGATGTCATAAAGCCTAAAACCTTCCTCGATAAATGGTCTAATTAACACAAAAATAATTTTTCGATTCGCAACAGTAGTTCTTGAGATTAGCGCGTTCAAACAAACAAACAAACTCTTCAGCTTTATAATACTACCTATATATATACTTATAGTATAGAGGATATGATTTACAAGCTATATATTTATATATTATTTACTTTTAGTTTGGGTTGTATAGAAACTCAATTTTTTTCTTCTCTTTAATAGTTATTCGTATTGAAATCATAGTTGGTTCTTAAATTATAAATTTACAGGTTTTAAGTTGTTGAAAGGTTTCATAGATACATGTATTTAGTAAAACTATACTAGTTTTACTAAATACAACAATACTTTCGAGTGCAATCAGCACCAACCAAAAGCCTTTATCATTGAACGAAATTAAAAAAAAGTAATTAGGGATTTGGTACCAGTTAAATGAACTTATCTCGGTATCTTAGTCAATTAATTTACTGATCTTTAAAACCAGATTTAGATTAATGCATTTCAAGAAGGCCGATCTAACTAAAATGGTATCAACTTAAATTATAGGCACTTGATCGTCAAACATGGACGCGTCTTCAATCTTGTATATTATGAGTATAAAATAGTGATAAATAACTATTTTATGGGCTAGGCATGTCTCAACTTACAATTTTACAACATACAACATACGAACATAATTCTCAAGGCTGTACCAAACTCGATGGCATGCATAAATTGAACTTGGCCCTGATATTTTAACTTATGAACTTTGTAGACTGCGCAAGTTTGTCTACTCTTTACTACTATCGAGTAGTAATTTAGTTTTTGTGATTTATATTTGATCAAAATGTTGAATGAGAATTAATAGATTGGCATTAATAACGTATCAGCATTGCCATCCAGCGTGGTAATGCGGCCAGTATGCTGGGCACGCTGCCCTCTGGTAGTGGGCTGGAGCACTTAGATTATCTTTAGGCTTTTCTAAAGATTTTCTAAGTGCCCCTATTTGTAGTAGTTAGAAGTAGTATGTTTAGTTTTTCTTCCCTTGTTTTTATATTTTATTATTGTAAATAAAGTTTTATAGTTTGTTAAAAAAAAAAAAAAAAAAATAGATTGGCTATCTCAGTGGTTTTCAAATCTAGATAATGTTTTTGCAGGTTAGTGTTGACGACAGGCATAATCATAAAGTATTGTTTAGTACGAAAGCTATACGTTTGACCAGGGGCAGAGTTTGTTAAGAAAGATTTATAGATTATTTTTAAGTGCAGAACCCACACTAAATTTTTATCAATAAATTTATTTCCGCTTACGTTCCATATAATAAATTTATGAGGATTCTAGAGTAAAAATACCTACAAGTTTAAATAAATACAAACTTCCTAAATACTAACTTTCTATCATGACTTTTCGTTAGTACGAGCCATACGGTCTAGTTTAAGCATTCTTTTGAGGTCCATAAACAGTTAATTCCAAAAGTCATACTCATAGGACAATAACATTACACAAAAACAATGTGATCTATCATTTTTTTCCATCTGTGTCTGATATACAGTTATTGGCCCATAGAGTAGCCATAAATCTCGATCAACTATGGGAGTTTATCTATAGATCTTGTGGCGATTGTAAAGCAATAAACATATCGTAGAGATGAATGATGATGTCTCGACTTGTTGAGAAAGATGTTTTGATGATCAGTGGGCATAATTGGCTAATAAATTACTTAATTTCTTTTATGGTATGACTAAGTTCACACGCTATGTAAGGTGTACTTTATTTCGTACTTAGCCAGTGATTTAAACCGATTTTGCATAAATTAATTAATTATTCTCTAAAAACGTTTTCAATATTGAATGACGGAATCAATTGCGAGCTTAAGTAGACAATAATGAGTTGGAATCAAGCAAAGGACTCAACTATATAAAGTTACAACTAGTAAGCAAAATAAAAGAAAATAACTTACAAAAATACAATAAACAGAATACATCTACTTATATACAATTTTACAGCCACTCCTATCCAAATTATCACAAAATATGTTTACAAACGACCGCCATAAGGTACAGTGAATTAGCATAAAACGACACGGACAGTAGCCACCGAGACAATATAGTATTTTAATTACATTTGCGTATATTTATGTATGCTAATAGCCACAGTTAAGGCAGATAAACCTTCGTGGTCGAGAGAAAAGTTGCGCGGAGTCTTAAGACGCCCTTGACATTTCGTTACACTTCTCCGCACGTATCATCAGAATCACAGACCTTTAACTTTAATACCCCTTCATATTTTACAGCAATTTACGAGAATTAATTATGATGTTTGCACTGCAGTGTCTTAATAAGCCTGAGAAGTTTTTGCCACGTTTTTTGCCAAACGCAATTTGGAGATGTAACAATTTTTTGCCGCTCGTAGGTATGTCAAATTGCATTGACTTTGGGTTGCAGAATTTAATTGATATTTATTAGTGGCGAGTTTGTTGCTGATATTTCGGTTGGATTATGATGAAAACGCCGCGGAATT
Organism: Macaria liturata; assembly: GCA_964023185.1. Taxonomy (NCBI): domain Eukaryota; kingdom Metazoa; phylum Arthropoda; class Insecta; order Lepidoptera; family Geometridae; genus Macaria; species Macaria liturata. The sequence continues at coordinate 1,000,307 of OZ026811.1, read as the reverse complement.
ATTGAAATTAATTATGCAGAACGACTTTATTAGATGCTTTTGGCTATATGACATTTGTTAAGACTTATGTTAGGACGGAATTTGATACTATTCTGTTTTTTTTTTAAATATTTTTCTTCTTCGTGTCAATTACGTGTTCTAGCCGGTAATATAAATAAATCGTTTCTTTTTTGTAATGCGAAACCGTTACTTAGCAAGATAATTATAGAATAGTATAGGAATGTTGAACATGTGCTAAATAACAGCTAGTTACTCTGTGATGAAGCCAACCGTTCCGGTAGAGTATCTTACTAGGTGCTATAAAATATATGAGAATTTTGAGGATTTCCGCGTATTGTACCGGACGGAAATCCGGCGTAAAACTAAAGTTATGTATTATTGTGAGTATTTGTTGTTAATAACATAAACGTTAAACTGTCGTCTTGCTTGCTTTAAAGTAGGCTATAGATATTCTGTCTAAAGATTTGAGAGTGCTTTTTTTTGTTTGGCTTTGCTTATCAGGCAAAGTATGGTTTCTTAACCATAAATCCATCCAAATCCGATTAATTTAAAAAAAGTTAGAAATAGTAGGCATGTTAAGTATTTTTTTCTTGTTTATCTTTAATTATAGTTGTGGTTTATTGTTCTTTATTTTTTACAACTTAAACGGTATAGCACTTGACTACATTTGCCTCATGGTAAGCAAAAGCTGTGGTACTTGAATTACAGTTATGGTCAGACCAACCACTTTGAAATCTAAACTGATTTGAATTAATAGCATAGCCTAGTAACAGTAAAAAACTTCATCGGTGCCAATCATGCTGCGCAGTGACAGCCTAAATTAGATCTATATCAATCATTTACTTTTACTACACTAATTATAAATACGCACACATTTACAGACCCATTCCATATTTACACAGAGACGGATTCAGAGTTAAGTCATTAATAAAATAACAAAACTTTACTATGAACGACAGAATTACCGGTTATTTGCTCTAAACAAGAAATGAAGAAATGTACATCTAGAGTAGTAGTATAATGTAGGCATTCATCATTAGTTTATCTGTTTTATGATTTAGAATACAAAGCTATTAATAGTATATGTACAAGGGTTGTGTCAGTCATCAGTTTCAGTCACTATTTCCATTACACGCAAATCGATGTGTAACTAGTTGGTTCTGGTTTCACGTTTTGCTTAGCCGTCAATGTGAATTTCATAAATGTATAGGTACGCCTATATCTGATCAGTTTTTACTCACGAATATCAAGTTTAGTTTAGTAACAACATAATCATGTGTGAGCAGAGGTGAGTTGTGTTTTTTTTTTGCACTTGTTATCCAAACCATCAAAAAAGTTAGAGAGAAACAGAAGAGTTATGAAATTATTTATGATGTTTTACTTTATTATTGTTATTCATACTTTAAATAAAAAAAATATTCCAGGACATTGCACACAGCGCCATCTAGCCCCACATTAAGCTAACGCTTGTGTCGTGGGTACTAGATAACGGATAAACTACTAATGCACTTTTTTTTAATACATGCTTATTATACATAGAAACGACCAGACTCAACAAGTAATTACAAATTTTAAAATATATTATTACTTGTGTTATGCGGAAATCGAACCCGCGATCCCAGATTAGAAGGCAGAACCACTACCAACTAAGCTAACAGGGCAGTCAACTTTACCGTAAGAGTTTAGATACGTTCCTGTACCACAGAATACATAATACCCTGTACACGTATCTGATCAGTTTCTACTCAGCACAGCTAGTAAGGACGTAGTATGTGTGAGTTCCGGTTGTCCAACACAATCGTATGCCCAAGGCTCCCAAGGCTGGCCCGTTCTCGCTATTGCAGTCAATCATACTTCAAATACTACCTCTGATTATGACAGTAAGTACCGAGTTAAAATAAGAACGAAGTTTTATATAGAGTACTAGTGGGTGCTCGCGGCTACGCTCGCATTAAGAAGTAATACTTGCATCCCCTATTTCACCCCTTTAAAAGTGGTATTTCAAAAAATCCTTTCTTAGCGGATGCCTACGTCATAACATCTACCTTCATTTCGAATTTCAGCCCAATCCGTCCAGTGGTTTGGGCTGTGCGTTGATAGATCACTATATCAGTCAATCAGTCAGTCAGTCCCCTTTAAGTTTTATATATATACCTATAGATAGGGAGATGATTATACGTGGTGCGTTTTTTAATCTAATTGTTTCAAAATTTAATAATAAAATCAATGAAATATTGTATAATATATTTAAATTTACTCGTATGTATATCATATTTATTATATATTAATGATGCAAGTAAGTAATATAGGTCAAATTGACAGAAATTTCTCGTGGAAGGAAATGATGTCTACAGGCTACAGAAAGTAAAATAAATTGTAACAGCTATGGATTGAAGATTGTATAAAAACAATTAAAAGACCGTTAATTAGTTGTTGCATTAATCAGTAGTAAATTTCAGTTATATTTTCATTTGTACATACTAAGCAAAACTTAATTTGTTTAGAAGCATTTTACAAACCAAATTTCATAAATTAAATTACCCGGTAAATACTAATTACAATTCAATTAAATGTAATATAGAATCGTGCGTTGCCAGTAAAAGTTTCAACATTTATTAGCAAAAAAGTCGGTTAAGCTTTCGTGCGAGCTTCTTGTAGTAAGTGGGTAAGTAAGCCGTAAGCCTTGTGCTAATTATATGCCAACGGTAAAGTAAGCTCGGTAGTCAGTACACGTACAGAGCCACTTGTAATTATAATAATTTATTATATTAAGCGACACATAAACAACGTAATTCTAAAAAAGAAGTTGTATGACAAACGATTCCTTGCATGAAATTTAAAGTAATATTTGTAATATTAGAACTTGTAAAATGGAAGAATTGGTTTACGAGAAATTTGATAACATTTTGACAGTGCAAACTATGGCCTCGTCTTCAATATAGCAATAATAATAATAATAATAATAATAATAAATAGGTAAATAAATATTCAGGGACATTGCACACAGCGCCATCTAGCCCCACACTAAGCAAACGCTTGTGTCGTGGGTACTAGATAACGGATATAATACTTATATACTTTTCTTTTGTAAATACATACTTATTATACATACAAACGACCAGACTCAACACAAGTAATTATATTTTTTTTTAAAGTACCTACATAAATACTTGTGTCATGCGGGAATCGAACCCGCGACCTCTAGATTAGAAGGCAGAGCCACTACCAACTAAGCTAACAGGCCAGTCTAAAATAAAAGAACCTATAAATTAAAATTATTAAGTCGCAGCTTCAAAAACTACAAAGGTACGGATATTACGGTAAACCCTGTATAATGAATAATACTGTCGATCATATTTTAAGCACCCATTTAATTACTATCTATACTAATATTATAAAGCTGAAGAGTTTGTTTGTTTGTTTGAACGCGCTAATCTCAGGAACTACTGGTGCGAATTGAAAAAATCTGTTTGTGTTGGATATACCATTTATCGAGGAAGGCTTTAGGCTATATAACATCACGCTGCAACTAATAGGAGCGAAGAGACAATGGAAAATGTGAAAAAAACGGGGAAAATTATTCAACTTTGAGGGCTTCCGTTGCGTGCGCTGCAAAAACGGTTCAAGATATCAAAAAAAGATGTGTTAAAGAATTATTCCTCTTGAAATGATCTAACAAAATGTCTGCAACAGTATATGTCAATCTTTTAAGATTAACTGACTAGAACCGTTTTTATGGTAATAACTATTCCATGCGGACGAAGTCGCTGGCACAGCTAGTAAAGGATATAGCAGGTACATACATACATATGTATGGTTATATGCATAGCCCCAGGGATTGTAACATTTGTAACGTGCGCTACAGATTATCTTTCATCTGTTAATAAGCTATTGTGATTATAAATTCTGATTTTGCTGATACGTTATCAGGCAATTAATGCGTTTAATTTATTACACTTGTATTATTTATGTAATAGAAGTAGGTTTATTTGAGCCCGTGGGCTAAATATCATGTTAACTGATATCAAAATCGTTAAGCCATGACAGAGACCCTTAGGGCGGTTTGAAAACTCTCGACACTAGAGTTGGCTAGTCTCATACAAACTTACTTTATCGAAATAAATTAAGCTGGAAAAGAAATTTACTTCAAACGTAAATAGAAAATAGTGTAATACTGTATGTTTGCTGACAGATATCGCAAATAGATTCTGTTATTTATTCTAACACATAGTGTACAACGACAATAATAAAATGACTGTTACAAGCAGTTTCTCTTCGTGTCTTTGAATTCTTTGGATAGCCATTAAATAAGCAATAGTTGTATCCATGTTTAAAAATATATGATTTGATTTGAGATCCAAATATATTTATGGGTATATACATACGAGTAGCTACATATATGTATGTATCTACATCTACATGTTCTATACAATTTGGCACCAATAATGATAGCAGCAAATGTCATGCCCATTCGATTTGTAAAATAGATTGGCGCTCTTTTGGTGTTTGCCGAGAGTCATTAGTGCATTCGTTGCGTCCCAATGATTGATGACTTTGATGAGTATTGATTGTTATAATATTATCGCAATATACTTACCCTTCGCAATCGAAATTAGTGCTCATGCATAACTATACACTTTTACACTGGGTCCGTGAATAATGCACGTTGCACGGAACGTTTCAAAACAATTGCAACAGATATAATAATAAACCACTTGAACTCTACTAGGTACCAGCAATAACTATGCACATTCTTCAACATTTTAATTAGAGATTGTTCATCACAATTCAATTGGCAACTTCAAGTTTATAATAGCGTAAATGTCGGTTATTAGACATGTCATAAAAGCGTCAATAGCAGCGGTTTTTGTTGCAATTACGCAACATGCTTGTGGCTGGTATCAAAGCAAACAATTAAGTTAACGAGGCGAAGTTCAGAAAGGTCTGGGAATCAAATCAGTGGAATGTTCACGTAATTTTACCTACTGATGGATTACGATGCGACATGCTTAGCATCTATTCATGTCATCAAACGATCTCGGGATTTTCTTATAAATGTAGGTACTTAGAGTTTAATGTTTTTTGATTAAGTCTTTGTATAGTTTTGTTCTCGTAACTCAAATTGAATGCAGCATGATATAAGTGGCCGTTATGTCTGTTGTTCACAACGTAGCCTTATATCACAGTGGTTGCGAGCGCATGCAGAGCTCGGCGGTAATTAATTGCTAGGGGCCGCTCCACTACACTCAAACATTAGTACAAAGCTATACAAAAAACCTATTAGACCCACTCGAGACAGTTCATAGAACGTCGACCTCTCAACTCGCAATGAATGAATAAGGCAACATCGATTTCGGCTTTATTACATTTTAGAATGTTTAGTTTCAGTTTCTTTCAGAAATTTCTTCATGAATTATGAAATGAGATGCAAAGGCGGTCGGAAAAAGAATAGACGATAATTGGCGAGCGCTGCAGTCGCATAAAACCGTGACAAACGGCAAACTTGCAGCGAGCGCCGGGCGCGGGCGGTGCGGCAAACTCTCACTAGATGTAATATCAATTTGTTGGGTGGCCTTGGCACACTAACGTATTAGAGTTTCTCTCGGCAAAATGGGGGCGCCGAGTCTTATTCAAACTTCGAATGACGAGGCCCGGAAAATCCTGAAATGCTATTGCATGCAACTACCACCTCATTAATGCCTTGTCGTGAAGTTTTTCGCAACGAATGTTGGACGGAAACTTTTGTTATTTATGTGTCTTTAGAAGTTAGTTCGTTAGCTCTACAATGTGTCTATCTAGACTACGTGTGTGGTCTCGTTTGCTTTGCTTACAATATTCAAACGTCATCTAATTGACGGTAACAGTTTTGTCGTTGGTTTTCGCATATATTTGCTGTGAACTGGTTCACGTATTGACATTTTCTCTAAGTTCACGTATCGCATACTCGTTAGTCCACTTGATGCAGTACTTGACTACCCGCAGTTGTGATTACATTTTCCAAAGGTTTTTTCGGAGTGTTTGATATACATTGGTGGTTGGTTTGGAAGACTCACCTCGACGCTAGTCTGAAATGCGCAAAGGTGCGGTGCTCCGGCACCTAGTCGGCTAGTAGAGCGCTAACTCGCCGGTCCACATGGTGAGGGCGCATCTTACTCCGCGCCTGCGCACGCGCCGCCGACCCACAACATTCTCTGGAACCAATAGAAAATAAAATCAGTTATATTTATTTTTAATTAATGATTCATTTTGCATAAAGAGTATAAAATAAATGTAGCTGCCATATATTTGTTTAGTGCTTAATTATGTCCGTATTAATTCAAATACATACTTATGTAAAACCTGACTTAAAGTAAGTTTAAACATTTATTATGAGTTGATAAAGTTACTTATTTGAAACATTAATATGTTTGATGCATTGTTAAATACATTTCCTGAAATATTTATTTATTTATTTATTGTTTTTTCAGAGTTTAAACAGTTTCTAATGGATATCATCGCGTAGAATACTAGACATGCCATTTTCATAAACGGCGGATACAATCTACTTCTACAATCTACATAAATCCTTAGAAACTGGATAACCGGCTAATGTTTGCAGTTTTTGTTCGTCAGATACCATTACTAAAGCCTCCGCGACCTTCACACTTCATCAATATTCCCAAAATAAAACCAAGCGCTCGGTCAAATGTCAAGCGTTCAAATTGTGGGCCGAGTTACGGTCGCTCCGTGCAAAATTAATTACAATGTTTTACATAACATTGTTAGAAATACCACCGGTGCAGTTGACAGCTGCCTATTCTAACATCACTTGTGCCGCACATCGCTATAAAACAGACATCTTTAGTCGCGTATTGTTTGGAATGAAATCCTTCAAAAGGTCACATAGTTACGTAAAGGTGTGCTTAGCCGAGATTTCGGCGGAGGCGCAGGAAATGCCAAATTGTCTATCTAGTAGCGGAGACAAATAATTCGCGAGAATCGAGTAATTTTTAATGGGTAGTGGCGAAAGAGGCTGCGTCATCATGGAGGTGATGGAGAATGCTTAAGGCTGGGATATACTCGTCTATAGCGAACACTGTCACTCTGGGTAGAAAAGAACGAGAAACACTATGGCGCCGAAATCGCTAAAATCTACCACTTTCGTTGGAAATTAATTAATTAATTAGAAATATAATATTGAATCGAAATTTTACTCCAGCAGTGTTGAGTCATAGTTTATTTTACATCACTCAAATTAATTTTAGAAATATGCGTTTGAAATTGTTTAACAAACTAAGTGTGTTAAGGCCAGCTAAAATTCAAAAAAAGACCTAACTTTGTGTTTTTTTTCTATCGAGGAAATTAATAGTCAACGTGTTTCGGAAACAGTAGTGTGATTAAATATATGATCAAGATTAAAAACAAAAAAAAAATGTTCTTTTAACGTAAAGACTTTTGGCTAAAAAATTTTTTATAGTACCCCGTTTTCTGAACTCATAGGTCCTTAAGTTGATATCGCGTCGGATGCCGCTCGACCGGTTGGCTTAATGTCGACTACTCGCGGAGCCTCCACGCTTGATGATATAATTTAGCTACTATGTATATTCTTGCAGTAATCAGTGATTTACAGCTGGGAATCGCCGGTTTAGGGAAAATCTTGCACAATTTTTACAGCTTCGCATCGCCTGCGATGCAATCCAAACATCCAGCACGCCAAGTAGGAATGTACGTATCAAGACAAGAATGCAGTCTTACACAAAATGATTTCGTCAAAATTACGTATCTGTGAAAGTAGGTACCTACTTATGTATGTGTCGACAAATCGCTGAGGTCCTAACCGAATATTCAATAAGACATGAGTCAAGACAAATACTTTCAACTCGTCTAGGATGTGATCGGAGCAAGGATACAGACATAATTTAATTTCTTTTCAAACGCACGAAAACTGGTCTAGTCGCGGACTTATGTGGCTTATGTATGTTTCAAGGCGGGCGGCGGACACCGGGGCCGTTAAGCTCACGCTCAAACTGACCTCCACGGCTAAATAATAACCAATCACACACAATGCAATAATTGTTCACCCACCGTGATCTTTACTTACAATGCTCGAACAATAAAGCTATAGCTAGTCAATCGAAGTTGAACAATCTCAGCTACGTGCGTGCAGCGGCTAGGCTGTGTGATAACAAAGACTCGACAATAAACTAAGTGAGCCGGTGTAACCATTGTTACCTTATTTGGAACAGGTAGCAAACAGCTTGTTGGATAATTTTAGCAGTTAATTTGGACATTGTTGGCCGATTTATTGATTTTGATCAGCTTTGTGTTGATGTCTATTTTATTTTAAAGTAGAGTTACAAACAATATTTGAGATTAATAAAAAAAGCGGAAGCTATGTAAGTTAATCGGAAACCATTCTATTACAATCACAATAGGAATGATCAATTCAGGATCTAGGAAGAGTTGTGTTAGCCGTTAGTTTAGTAGACTACCGATAAAGCCATATGCGTAATGTTCTCAAAATTGCTCTCGTGCAATATATTGGCGAAACGAATCGCAAGTTATGTGATTTGCACGTTCCATCTTCATTGTCTAGCTTCGTCGAAACCTTGAGTAAAACAAGACTAAGGTTAACTTTACCCAATCCAGTAGTACGTATAAAACATCACATTTCCGCATTACAGTATCGAACAACAGTGATTTAGTTTTCGTAATATTACTGGAACATGTTCGTGGCGTGAACGATTTCCTCAAGTAAAATTGTACATACATTGGTAGTTTTTACCTGCCTGTTGTAATAATTGTAATGCACCGTTGCTTAATCGTTGTGTATCTACTGAACAATGTCGGTTATGTGTTGAATGGAACGTGGTAGCTGGGATATTAATGACAGTAACGTGCGTGAAAAATGATTGTTTGTATAAATGTTTGAGCGCATGAAATAGATTTTAGTTCACCTTTGTCGGTCCGTAGATTGACCTTTGATCGCAGACGTTGAGGAATTTTAGAGATGTTCTTTTTCTATTAAATTGTTAGTTTATAAGAACTAGACATACAATAGGATCGTTCATCGCTCGCGTGGGAAAGGAGGTGGCATTTAGTGAAGACAAACGCATCGTCTTCGGTTACCTCATAAGTCATAGTTGACATACGAGATTTTATAAAATGTAGTGATACAAACGCACCTGTGATAGATCCGTCTATTTGGTTTCAAAAGATTATGTAAGTACTTAAATCTTTTGAAACCTATTATTACAAGTTCAAAGAAATAGTTATAGGTCAAGAAGGTGCTTCACAAACTTTTGTAATACATTGTAGTCAATAACATATTACGCTTATATCGTACCATTTATGTTAATTTTCGATAGCAATACCTAAGCTGCTTGGACAATACGAGTTGATTGACATAAAATGTGCATTTGATCTTTATTATGTCTTAAAGGCAATTTAACCTCTTGACCTTACTAAAGAAATGCTGCCTATTATTATAGTTTGTGTTATTAAGATAATGAACTATTACAGAAATATTATTATGACTTCAAAATATATAGGTACTTATATATAATAAGAATGCAACAAAGAATATGTATTTATGTGTGATATAAGACTTCATTTGAATATAAAAAGTTAAAAGTCGATTCTAGGCATTTGGCTTTGTTGTTGACAGCCGCTCCCTAATCGTATTTTTGGTTTACCATTTTACATTTTTCCTTGGTGACAAAATAAAAATTCTCGAAATATTCTAAAGCTGGTGTCATACTGCAACAGGTTTGTATTAATAAGAACACAATGGAGACTCATTAAAATCAAACAAGATAAACGATAATATGATAGGTATTTGATAAAATGCAAATGTAACGATTGAATCTTAAGTAAATATTATATTAATGTCTTGAATGTTCCATTGACAAGTAATCAATTTTCTTTCAATAGATAAGCTTTACAAACCCATACATTAAAAATACTACCAGTATAGGATATAATATTTTTTTTTGTGTCCATACTATTTTCCAAAACCTCTCGGAGCGCTTGGTTGACGCGACGCATGACCAAAATGCTGGCCTTTTTCTGGCTCAACGTATCAGCATTGCCATCCAGCGTGGTAATGCGGCCAGTATGCTGGGCACGCTGCCCTCTGGTAGTGGGCTGGAGCACTTAGATTATCTTTAGGATTTTCTAAAGATTTTCTAAGTGCCCCTATTTGTAGTAGTTAGAAGTAGTATGTTTAGTTTTTCTTCCCTTGTTTTTATATTTTATTATTGTAAATAAAGTTTTAGTTTTATGCAAACCAGTATAGTATTGTTTTGTATATTGTAGGTATTTTTATAAAAAAATATATTGCAAGTGGCTTATATAGTTACAAGACATATTTAGCATGAATAAAAATACGCTTGATCTTTTAATCCGCGACGAATTCAAGTCTTCGAGGCTACTGAGTTGGTAAAATTTAATTTATTGTCTGATTTTAATACGATTTCCTCATAATGCCATATTCTGGTGAGCAGGTTTGTAATAGTAGGTTAATTGTGTTTGGGCGCTCAGCTGATTTGCGAAACAAAACTGGTGACACGGAGGCCTAAATCATTTATTTATTTATCTAAGGATATCATAACATCCGGTGGCGGTGTGAATATATTATTTCGACTGCTGGCTATGGAGTGACTGAAATTTATTAATACCTACACATAATATTCTTACTTTTTTAGTACTGATTTCTTAATTTATTTTTTGCTTATTTCATTTGTAGTCATAACTATACTCGTATATTGTAAGACGGTAAGACATTCAAGCTATTTCGTTTGCTCTAAATTAGTATTATTAAATAGCGTAGACTGCAAGATGAGCAATTTTCTCGTGAAGCTTGAGCCTATCTTTCATATAAAATGTAAAACAAGTATTATGAATAAATAATCTGTTCGATAAAAGGTATCTATTTAATTTAGTCTCAAGAGTCAAGAATTCTTAACATTTTCCTGGTGTGATTCTCAGAAACAAAACTCTTTCTACCTTGTTAATGCTCCAGGATGTAATGAACTTGATCAATTTCTCGGTATAATGTTAAATAAGATCGTTCTCGTCAAGCGTTTAGTTTTATTATTATGACCAACAAGAAACAATTCATTTCATAGAGGTCAAGACCAGCTTTTTTTTAAATACATTAAAGACTAGATAATGCCCGCGCCTTTGTCCTAAAAACCAACCTACCTTTATCAATCTCAGAAGCCAAAAATCACGGTGATCCGTCGCTTCGATGCAACGTGAAAGCGTAAACAACAACACCAAACAAATAGGAAAATTATAAGTACATGAACATTGGGCAGTTACCTATTGTAGGTTACAATATTTTTTTCTTAGATTTACATAGATTTAGAACCAAATTGGTAACACTTACATTTTTCATATCTTAAATTGACACAAAAACAAAAAAAAAATTTTTCAGAAGACTTTTTTTTTACCTAATGTTGAACCTAATTTTTTTGAAGTCGGTTAAATAAAAAAATAATATCGCCCAATTATTGAAACACTTTTCCAATTGGACCGATATATATAAGACTATATTGGATATATTTTTATATATAGCTTTCAATTTTGTGGTTTTTATTTTTTTATATTGGATTAGATATAAGTAAAATATATTTCAATAATCTTGAAGATCTTAACCGTCCAAAACAAGTTATTCTACATTACCATTCACTACTTGCCCACTCTTCAACAGGTTGCTTTGCTTTGTAATTAATGTTTAAATGTAGTCGTCACATTTTCCCGTCACCGCTGCACAATTTCACCCGGCATGGCTCAGTCACGACTTTTTTCCACTTCTGTTGGCTTTAGTTTTTATGACAGCTGGCGGAAGGCGGTTGTCACGATACACCGATTAAATCCGGTTGTCTATTATTACATCAAGTTGAATAACATTTTAAATACGCCTACTTGAATTTGATATTAGGAAGTTGATTGACATGGACTCTGTATATTACTCCGATGGATTTCCCGTCGATTGATTTTTAATTAAAATAAAAACTAGCTGAACTAATTAAAAGCATGACAAAGTACTGTTTTTCTGGGTTCATTAGTAATAAAACGGTTGCTAATTTACAATGGTGGTAATGAGACTTTAAAGTAGGTACGATGATAACACTAAAGCCTCTTAAGCTCTGCAATGACTAAGTAAATATCATAAATTTTAAAATTTCTAAAAATCTCTCTCATTATTGTGATGGATACATTAAAAAAGTAGTGAGAGCTTGGTATTTCATGCAACATAACATTATTAAGTGTAAAGTTACCGTAGAATTGTTAAGAACGGTAATATTATAGCACTTGTCTCGGAGCTAGTCAGCTAGTCATCACATGGGAGGCGTATGAGGAAATATGGCAAGAATGTCAATGTGCAAACTTCATAGAGGAACAATAGAGCATATCGTGCGCCGACACCTCCGTGTTACAATATGGAATGCGGCGCTATTTTGAAAGTGGCACGTGCAAGGTCAAAAGTGCAACAAGCAGACGGTGTGTCACGCCAGATATCCGTTCTACGTCTATTAATCAATCTTTTGCAACGGACAATTGAACTATTTATTCATTTTGACGTCGTAAACAAAGGTCTGTTTCACTTGTAATTAAATTGTTATTTATATCTTGGCTGCGCGCGCTGTCTATTTAAAGCTGTGTCAATAAGACCGCCAACTGTATACCTACTTAGGTATATGAACATACTATAAATAATGCAGCAGAACTGATACTGTCAATGGTGAACGATAGAAAGTTACAGATGGGAGTGTGTCGAGTGGGTCGTGAGAGATCGTGACTGGTGTGGATGGCGGCCACTTGTCACCTGGACAGTCGCACAATTAGCTGCGCTTGCGCTGCGCAATGCACGCCGCGCCAGACCGACACCGGCCGGGGCCGTGACGTGCGCGGTTACGAGACGACACAGACGATATTATCGTGAGATAAAGACATTAGCTCGCGTGATTGTGCAGTGTGATCATTGAGCAATATACGCACATCTATAGTATCTAATGTGCTAATAATAGATGTAGGTTTTCATTATAGGTGAAAGAAACAAAAATAAGTAGGCAATGCACCAAATTGCAGGCATATTATTTTCCCAATAATTTTGGCCAATGCTACAAGAAATGCGACACAAAAATGTATTGCCGACGTAAAAATCGTTGCGAAGTGCGAATTCACTTTCACTATTTATTTATTGTTTTTGTGTCTAAAACTGCGTTACATCGAAGACATTTTAGCAGAATGCATTAGAACGAGGCCGTTTAAATGTAAAAGAGTAAATAAATAGAGAGTGAAGAGTTATGGTATGAGTATGTAAGGCGGACGGAGCTGGATTGCAAATATGCAATGTACGGTTGCGGTCGAGGCAAAACTTTCGGCTCGGGGACATGTAAAACTTATTTAGTAACGACATTGGTTTTCAATTACAATGGAGTGGTTGGCGTCATCGGTGGAATATTTACACACACGGTGTGGGGTCAGCGACCTGCGCATCTCTGTCGCGTGAGTGCGTCGTGATTGCTTATCGAGGGGTATTTATAGCAGGCAATAACATAAGCTGCTGAGACTTGCATTACTCACTTAAGTGCACGTACTTTGTCATAATTTTATTGTAATGAATGCAACATATCTTTGATGCTTAAATTCAAATCTACTTTACTTAATTCGGCTACTTAACTTGTCAAAAGTATCGCTCAATAAACACATCATGGTTTATTGACACAGTTATTTAAGTTAGCACTATAATCTAGAGGTTAAACAATAAAACATCTTAAAACTTTTACAATACCTTGTTTGCCAAATTTTTCGCACGCAACTCAAGTGTGTCAGTATCAACCTATAGCGAATATTAAAAATACAGCCAGTGCTATAAAAAGATGTCATCATTTTTATAACCGGAAAATTCGCAACTGCCTCCTGAGATGTCGCAAGCTCTGATGAAGCTTAAGGTAGACTATAAAGCGCAAATAACAGAGCAACTAAATTGTACTTCAAGCAATTCTTTGTGCTCTAATTTCAGAAACACAATTAACGCTTAGACAAGTTGCAATCAGTCGGATCAAAACTTCTGTGGTCTCCCGTTGGAATAAAGCTCAGTTTGGCTCAATTTCCGGAGCTTTTGAAAGCTTCGTCTGTTGACGGATTCATAAGTATTGGGTGCTTCATAGTAATTTAATATAGTTCATGTGGAAATCAGTCGGCATTCGATAATGGAGTTGGATGCTGCGATGTACCAATAACCGATTGCGATACTCGCTAAATCACTTCGGTTTTGTTGTGGTTATTGTATTTTTACTCGTAAGCTTTACGCCTACAATCCACTAGATAGGAGACCTTGCTTTGATTGATTTGCTAACTGACCTAATTATATTGAATTTTTACGAAGTAGGCCGAACTAAATGCATTTTGAAATAGAAGAAATTGGCCGCCTTTTACTGTTTTTGCGCGTAGGTTTTAAATAGAAAGGTCACTGCTTACATGAATTGGTATCATTGTCAATCTTTTTGCAACACACCTGTTAAGAGTCATATTTTCCTTGAATTTGAAGAATAATTAAGCTTATGAGGATGGCTGTGCATACGTAGATAAATAAAAACATCTAAAGCTTCAGATAAGATGATCGATTTGCTTTGATATAGAATTGCTGTTATGAGAAGCTAAGGGCAAATAGCGCCAGTGCTAACTAGGCTGGTTACTGCAAAAATAGTATATTTTGATTTCTTATACCTGGGTTTCTGTTACTGTAGTTATACATCATTTATTTGTTTTCTTTTATTTTGATTAATAGGTTACTAGCAACTATATTTTTAGGGTGACTTTAGAACGTTAAAAGAAAAAAAATAACTTTCGCTTTACGAACATTTTTTCATTGCCAAAAGTCGCTAAACAAAAGATACGTATGTCCCTTTTAGCAAGTTTTTCTTCACATCTCATCCTATAATTCAATAGATCAAAAGACGCATCCTACCCAACTAAACACACAACACTCGGTATACATACGTTCCGTTGAGTGCCAGTTTGTATACTTCATATGCCTCACGTACCGTACTGGTAACAGTTGCTCCATGGCTTGCGTCAGTGATTGGGCACGGGGTGTCTTCCGCGGCTTCACGACCTTCGGCCAAGCATGTAAATACCACGCGGTACCAGTACTAAGTTGCAAAGTGAATAATTGTGCATGTGTGTTATGGTTATTGGTATGTAAGCTTAGTATGGGGCTAGATGTCGTGGCTGTGTGATATGTCCTGAAATATTTATTTATTTATATATTTTTATATTAGTGTGATGCTCTGGGTTGGATCCCAATGATGGCCACTTTTTCTCGTTCTTACTTTTTATGTCAAAACAATGTAATTTCAGAACATTGCTGAAAATCAATATGTTCCTTACCTAACGAATATAAAATAACGTAATAATATATAAAATAATATATAAAATAATATATAAAATAATATATAAAATATGATATAAAATAAACGTAAAAATAACGTAAACCCTATTATTTTCAGCCACAAAAGCAGTTCTGAAAGGAAGCTTCACACAGCCAGGCTTGGCAGACATACTGACAGCCCAAAGATTGAGGTTGGTGAACTGTGCCAGTTAGCGGCGTCGAGTGCATTGTTTCAAAATATGCTCTTAGCTCCAGTAATCGTCCGTGAACAAGCGACCTTCAGCATGCTACAGTTCTAGTGACAGTTCAGTGCTCGTGTGAAAGTATTCGCACTACATAATGCCACATATCTTGCCAGTGTAAGGCGCATGGGGTGAGCCGAGTGACACGCGATCGCGGCAACGCATTGCATCACACTCACTTGCGTCACTCTGATATTGTAAACGCTCGCCACTTATGGCTTTGAATATCACCCATATCAATGCTACAAAGAATGATCTTCACTTGTTTGATGACCCACTCACACTTGCAATAAATCGGAGTCAGAATGCCGTAGCATTTAGGTCCCCCTTTTATTGGTATTAAAACCGACTGTCGCCAACACAGTAGCCTCTTCTTCGGCGCAGTAATTGCTTCTTGCGTGATCCATTCTTAACATTTCATGTCGCATTGACAAACAAAAGACACGCCGGATTAGCTCGGGTTAGCCAATCCGTCACCTTTAGCATGTGTCGGCTCTATCGTTGCACGAAAAAATCAGATATCCGTAGAGCAATTTATGATTACAAAAAGTGAAGGTCGGGATGAGTCAAAGTCATCAGACATTAGAGAGCCTGCGAGGCCGCACCGGTGTGTCGGGCGAATGCTAAACACCTGTTGAAACGCCTCGTTATCCAATATTGCTGACAACAAAACACATATTGCACTACCGTACGTAAAACACTACGTTGGCGTCACCGTCAATTTGTTATGAAAATTTCAAGCGCGTGAAATCTGGAGTTATTTTTACGGTTGATTATTTTTGGTAGAGATATTGAAGGTTATTTACTGAAATATTTAGGAAAAGACTTTAGTAGGCTTTATGAACTCGAGGGGGTCGTTGGAAAGTGGGCAGTGAAGCGTGACGACGCCGCGCGCCGGCCGCGTCGCGGGTGCCGTCTGTTTCGCCACCGACCAGCGGCCGTCCTTACACCAACTGATCCAATGCTAGACTTGGTCTTGGACTGATTAGTCCAGCTCCAATCCGAGATTTTTTTTACCGGGTCTAGACACGTACTTCTCTCTAGTTGTTCTAACATGACTTGACTACATATAAAAATTTACTAGACCATTGCTAATCCTCGGTTCAAACCAACTTGATGTTTATTAAAAGCCATCGTTCGGGGCAAACACACCCAGCCTGTTCCTTAAATCTGACCCTGTTGACTACATTACCCGGATTAGCATGTCATATGTTATGCTTGTGCTCAAGTAAAATAGAACACTTTTGGTTTGCAAAATATATATGGAAATAGTACTGGCTGATGAGGCCTTATTTATAGCGTTCGGTATGTAAATAATGACCTTATCAAATTAATTTCACGGGTTCTTGCTATCTGGACCACATTCCATCGATTTTGTGATGAGAAACTACTTAAATATTGAAATAGCGAATACTGAAGATGTTTTCATGAACTGATTAACAATCTAATTTATGAATTGACTGGGTAACAATTTCTATTTAATTTAGAAATAGGTTCAAATAAAAATAACACTTTTATTTTTAGCTTCAAACCTAACCTACCTATTTAGAAATCTTCTTTTATAAATAAAAATGAATTGTTGTTCGTTAGTCTGATTAAAACTCGAGAACGGCTGAACGGATTTATCTTATCTTAGTCTTGAAATGTTCGTAGAGGTCTAAGAAAGGTTTAAAAGGAAAAAAAAAACACAAAAGTTTAGGTCGCAGTACGAAGTCTGCCGGGACAGCTAGTTTTTAAATAAAAAAAATTGATTCTCAAAAAACATAAGAAACGCGATGCAATATACATACAAGACATATGTATGTACATACAAGAGATCATCAAGAAATTCAAATTCAAAGTTATACCGTCTAGGTAAACTAGTATCCGCTTATACCATTTAACGACGCCGGCAGAAGGTAACAATGCAAATCTGGATTATTACGAGAATGTGATATAATCCAAGACACGGGGAAGTTTAAATACACTTACACGAGTTTCAATTCAGAGATATTAAAATTAGATATTGTGAGTGCTTCTGTTACCAGTTACAAAGATTAATTGTTATAATTACATGTGTACAAAGTTAGGTATGCAATGAAAGAGTAAAGGCGTATGTTAATAATAACAAAATTTTAATTTAAAATAAATAATAATAATTTTAACTTCTTATTAATTTGTATAGTACAAGTAGGTATAGTGAAAGAGTGAACTATTCAAAATTTAGATATTTTCAAAATGTAATTGTAGACAGGATATATCAAAAACTTTCAATATTTTTTTCATGACAATTTATGAGTATTGTTAGGCTATTATTGATTGATTTCAAGAGGAAAGAAACAATAGTGAGTTTTTGTAATATCCCTAATAAGAAGAATAGGAGCTTAAATCTGGAGCTTGATGGTGTATCGATATTTAATTTAAACACTAAGAACTTGTACTAAAAATGCAAATACAAAATAAATGAAAGAGCTTACCTTTTACAACATTATTGATAAGTAAATAAAAGGTAGCGATAAACTTCAACGCAGGATACAATTAACCCTAACTTGGCTGAATTTTATTTTTATTTTTTCATTCTAAAGGATTAGTTTTATTTTTGCTTCTTTTGCTTTATAGCTGACCATTTTAACATTATGAAAAATAAATTAAAATAAAATAAATATTTCGGGACATTGCACACAGCGCCATCTAGCCCCACACTAAGCAAACAAACAGAAAAAACAAAAAACAAACAGATTTATTATTTATACTAATTAGTGTCATAAAACTTGTACTAGTTACAAAACGATATCATAATTTCCTAGTCAGTTTTATGGTTTCATAAACTGTCAGCATTTTCAGTATCTCATAAGATAAGACATTTAGATACTACTTACTTTACATAAGAATCAGTAGATTTAGAATTAAGAAGTTTTATTAACTATAGAAGTTACTAGTGGACGCCCGCGGCATCGCTCTCATTATTTTGAGATAAAAAGTAGACAATTCTAAGACCTCATACTACCTACATACCAAAAATCATCATGTTCAGCCGTT
This sequence comes from Macaria liturata, assembly GCA_964023185.1. NCBI lineage: Eukaryota > Metazoa > Arthropoda > Insecta > Lepidoptera > Geometridae > Macaria > Macaria liturata. Next base: position 981,662 of record OZ026811.1, on the reverse strand, counting down.
TTAGCGTTATGAGCGTTTAAATAAACAGAGACACAGAGAAACAGGTCAAAATTCTATGAATTGTTGGTACGTGTTCTGTTATCAATTCTTAGTATATTCAATTTTTATTGAAAATACTAAATTTATTGCCAATAACTAACTAATATTTACATATATTTCACAAGTATATACAAAAAAGACAGAAAAAGTAACAAAAAACAAACAGATATTTACAAAAAAATCAATTTTTATTTAAATATCTTCTATGTTCTTTCTGACTTTTGACCCATACACCCTTCAGACCCTCTTCAGCTTTATTATATGTATAGATATACTGTGACTAGGACATTTTATGGATCCTCGTATCATATTAAGTGCAGTCTAAGTACTGAGTTAAAAATAATACTTAATACATTTTTGTTTTCTTATTTCTGTGTAGTTTGCTTTGTTTATTTGTTTTTCACATCAAGGTGGTCTGAAGTAACACCTGCACAAACAATAATAGAAATTGAGAAGTAAATCGTTTTTGTGCTTTGAATGTTTAATTTTATAATAGTCAAGGGAAAGCACATGTCTCGTCTACTCCGTGAACACAATATCCAGTATGCGATTATGTCCTTACTTTCAATGTGTAGGTATTATAAGTATGTATGCATTTACAGGAGAATCATAATAAGCCTATTTAGGCTCGAGAGATTGAATATCTTTCTGAAGAGAATTTGCTTTGGTTCAAGAGAATCATTTGTTTGGTTCAAGTTCCTTTTTTGATAGGATTAAATAACTTTTAATCTAAACAAACGTCAACCACTTAGACAACATAATCCTGAAGATGCTGTACAATGGCTAACAATATGCGTATTGTAATGCCGATTCAATTACAATATTCGTGATAACATCTCATAAGAATGCTGCGTGCGAGACAGCAAACAACAATTCTAATGACATAATACGTTGATAATGTTCAAGGAGCAGGATCGATACCGGATTCGTGCGACAAATCTGGATCTAGAACAAAGGTGTCCAAGTAGGCAGCAGCGGTCCGTCTGAGGGCGACACGTGAGTACAATCAGCTAGGAACCAGTTCCACTGATCCGATTGCAAGTTGATTTAGCCACTCGACTCCGCGCGGTGACCACATAACCGGCCGGCCGGGCGGGAAACGCTCGACCACTTTCATCACCTCATTAATAAACTCAAAGAATACAACGTTAACCGTTCCACATTACGATATACGCAGCATATAAAACCCACCCATCTCATAAACGATTCCTTGCGCATATTACCTAATGGAAACATAAAAAGGTCGCTATATACGGATACGGTAGACATTTTTCGGTCGAAGTGAACGAACCGAGTACGTCTGAACTCGAACAATATGAGGAAGGTTAAACGCTAAACATTAAAATAAAATTACTTACGTTCAAGTGAGCGTAACATCCAATATTGCCGGCGAGTGCAACAACTACAAAATATTCAACTTCTCATTAACGTTATTGAACTTTATAGACGTTATAAAATTCAGACGCGGTAGTGTCGGGCGATTCACTAAATTTACAAATCCAAGCACCGTGAAAATACGCGGAAAATGTCACGTACGGAAAATAATTGGCCCTGTAGAAAACGACACTGGCCACGATATCGATGTCGTAAACGGCGGTCGCGCGAGGCGTAGTGCCGCGCGGCACAAGTTGGCGAAACTGACGGACGCGCGCGCCCGCGCAGCCAAGGTATTGTTACAACGTTACTTTTACTTGCGCGGCGTGCTTGCGCCCGCGCACCCGGCGCCGCCGGAGGCCGCGCGCGCCCGTCGCCCGCCACCTCCCAGACAGACCCGCGCTCACGAAAGAGAAAAACACACTTCTCGCTACTCCTCTCAACCTGGAAAATGTTTTTTCGTGCTTCACTTAGGAATACCCAAGAATGTGCAAGATTAAAGCAAATTATATTATTGCTATGCAAAGTGTTGTTCACGGTTCATTGAAATTTTAGGTGAGTATTGCTTTATATCCTCGAGCAGTGAGGATCGAGGCTAGAGAAAAACTGCAATTATTTACAACCGAACGCTTTGGAATGCATCTGAATTATTGCGGTAAGGACGAACTGAACAGATTTTCTGATGATTAGATGAAATAGTCTTGTCTGAATAATAGTTGTAGTTGTTGATGAATAGTGTTGTCTTTGTTGTCTTGTGATGAGTCTTGTTTGTTGTTGAGAAGTTTTTGATGTGAATAATTACATTTTGATCACAATAATTTGTTCGTCGTCAGCGTATTCATTAAGACCAATGTCGCTGAATGGATAAATATCAGCATCGAGTAAACCTTGATCTGAAAGGCGTTTGTTGCCAAGAGCCGAACCAGTATTTAGTGTTCGTGACAAAAACTTGAGCACTGTCTACGTAACGCTATAAATCTATAAGACGAATAAGTCGGCTTGGGGTAACCTAGATATCGCCTGACACAGATATGTATATGCGTTACGATCGAATCAACGGCGGGCTACTTTGCTTGTGATGAGGCATGATTTGTGGCTTTAATGACTTCCAGATGTCACGTCTAGAATATTACCTATTAAATACCTACATAGATATAAGAAATTAGTTTTCTTTTTCTTCATGCAGTCTAAGGATAAAATCTACCTTTAAGGTACCTTTAGATATCCTTTAAAAACTTATCTGTCTTTATAGTGGTCGCAATGTAAGAGTTCACTAATAACTAAAGATAGATACGATATCTATTTAAATCGTCCTGAAAACTACAACTGACAAGATGAACGATCTAAAGCTATACCTAAACAGGTATGGAAAAGTTTTACAAGGTAAACATTCTTGTAAATGTTTTCCTCTTTCTCAGACCGTATGTTTATTGTACAAATGTATATTATTTCCTTATGGTTATCAGTTTGACATGTATAAATAAGAATTCTGATATGGGTCTCAGTTACTCGAAATTAATAAATTTTATTTTTAGTATCAGAGGGCCTTAGGCTGCTTGAAAAACTCTCGATACCTCTCGAATCGGCTAGTCTACAATGTCTACTCAACATGTATAAGTAAGTATATTTTTATAATAGTCAAAGCATCGATACTAAACGAATTCTATTAAAAAAACAAATAACATTTCCAATAGCTTCCATTTCTCACAAATATCGTTTGTAAAGGCAGCGTTTGGAAGCAGATAAGATCTATCTCTGCTATTACAAAAGTAATGAATAAGTCAAACGTGCATTACCGTTGACACATTCACCTTCTGGCGAGGTTAATCAAAATTCTTAGTTGGCTAATAAGTTGTGTTTATCGCCAAAACGCCAAGAATTTTCCTAGGGCTGGCTCTGGGTTGGCCTTATTTAAAATTTTACCTTAGTTTTCTTAAGACTTTTTAGAATATTAACATATTGTTTTTGGTAGAATAGGGCCCTATACCTACATTCATATGTTTGCAAACTACACTACATTTTTACATGTGTATTATGTACAATACACATGTAAAAATTTAGTGTAGTTTATAAAGCTTACTAAATGCACCGATTGTTTTTAAAGTTTATTATTGAAAGTCTGTTGGTGCAAACACAAAGACTAAAACTGCTGTAGCCCTGGGATTGAGAAAAACGCAGAACTGTATATTATACAACTTAGATAAGTGAAATTTTATTAAAAACTTAGAAACATTTAAAAGAAAAGTATGTAAGTATTATATCCGTTATCTAGTACCCACGACACAAGCGTATGCTTAGTGTGGGGCTAGATGGCGCTGTGTGCAATGTGCCCAATATTTATTTATTTTATTTTATTTTATTTTATTTTATTTTATTTACTCTCAGCCCTAAAATGTTGCAACCTGCGCATTCGCTCGAGGGTTTGCATCAATTGTATTGTCTATTGGTGATAGAAGGGTGGGCTTAACTCAATCGTGCTTTCTGCAGCCTTGCCTCTAAACAGCTCGATACGAATTGATTAGCTAATCTATTAGACATGTGATCGATATTTCGGCAGGTTGTATGTACATATTTCGTAGGTTTGTATATATGTGTAGGTGCAATCGGTCGTGATCTAAATTAGGTGGCTTTTGATTTGTATGAAACTGAAAGGGAGAATGTATGAAAGATTGGTCATTGGTCAAGGTAGATAGCAATCGTTGGAGGAAGTTAGAGGTATATGATTATTGTGTAATTTATTTTTTAGTTATGAATGTTATATGAATAAGTTACGGGGGTTATTTGTAATGGTATAAAAAATAAATAAATTGACATCAAGCTGTGGTTCGTTACTAATAAATTATAGTTGACATCGCTAAACTGTAATATAAAATTTGTGTGCCTATAACTAGTTTCTAGTATTATCATCTACAGCCGGTTTCGTTCCACCGCTGGGTATAGGCCTCTCTATTGATATGCCAATGGTTTCGATATTGCGCCTTATATTGGTATATACTACTTACTTACTTGCATAATGTTGCGTCCTTGTAAGCATTTAGAAAATCAGCACAAACATTAAAAATTTACACACAAACTGCTAGCTTTCAGTCAACCATGAAAAAATGTTACTATCCATTATTTAAATTAAACTATCACCAGTATAGTAATTACCGCGATCGTGGCACACGATTCTTACGCAGCAAAAAATAATTATAAAGATTATGCTAATTAAAAGCAATCTATTCCTGCCTATTGTTATTTACAATAAGACATCACTGATAGCTTTATATCTGTTACCTTCGGCCGGGGTCGTGGAAATGAAATTGTAATTATCCAATACGAGTTACAGTTCAAGAGATGGTAGTTAAAAAGATTAAGGTACAAATAAAGTATGTATATATAACATGAAAATAAAAACTTTTTGATGACCTCCCTTTTTTGGAAGTCGGTTTAAAACCTAATTAATTTAAAGTTAAAGTATATATTAATAAAGACATTTATGTAGCTACACCATTATAAATATACTCGTATACTGAACAATTTTACTGAACACTTTTGTATTTTTATCCAATTTATTTTATTAAATCGATTTGGGTTTTTTTTCTCTATTTTTCTGACTAGCTGTCTTCTGTTTATTTTATCGATTAGTGATTTTTCTGTTTATTCAGATCAAAGTTTCGATTAGAATAAAAAAAATAAAAATTGTCCGTTGCCTCTTATCATAGAGATGTTATTCTGTCATCTTCAAAACATGACATATGACCACGAAATTACCACATTAGTCAGTGTACGTGACATTTAGGTGAGATCAGCTTTGCTCAAAGACCAAGCAATGAATATGGACGGAGTATATCAATATGGCCATGTTTTATATAGAAAATGGAGTTCAAAGGGTGGTCAGCCATACAAAATATGTCTTTTTTAGGGGGTGCCCGTCATTGCGATGCAAAATAGTTACGTGTTCCACTTCTAGTGTCTTTCAAACTTATTAGCTCTATATTTTCGTTTGATAGCATATGTTTGTTATACTGTCTCTGTGTGTATCATTTGAAAATCAAACAGACTAAATTGAATCATCGAAACAAGCTTGAAATAGTAGTTTATGCAACTGTCATATAATGAAGGGTATCAAAACACGAGTGTGAGTTTATGAAACGAGCGCAGCGAGTTTCATAATAGTATCGAGTGTTTAATACCCGTGTTATATGCAGTTGCATACACTACTTTATCTTCACTAATGCAATTAATCAAACAACAAGAGTAAAAGCTGACAATAGTTTATTTATAATCATGCGTACGTGTATTGTCACAGTGATTTTGCCGCCATTCAAATCTAACCAATGAGAGCGCAGCTGCGCGCATCAATAAAACGCGACCAACCTGATTGGCCCTGCAATCAGGTTGGTCGCGTTTAATTGATGTTATAATGAGATATTACGATATCGATGTGGATATTTTACCATCATGTGAAATTGCTTAAATTGAGTGTTTTGTTGTCTGCGCTATAACAGTAGTAATTATAAGTCAAGTATTGGAAACATAAGTAGAATGTTACAACATTAGTGTAGATAAAAAATATTTAAGTTCAAAACAATAAAACTATTGATTGGCATAATCGAACTTTATAGAGCCATGATTGCAATAGAGCAAAACGATATTGGCTATAAATAAAAATAAAAATTTAACATGTAATAACGTGTACGTTACTGTTCATTAAATAATAATGAGTTCCTTATTACCTGGCCGAGAAGAGGTTTTTAAATGTCTGCAATTTTTTATAGGCATTTTCTTGTTTATTACAGTTTTATACTTCCACATTCCTTGGGTCCATCTACTAGAGGCTGTGTTAAGGGCGAGACTTGAGAAGCCTTATTACAAAATGTGGTTTAAATATTAGTCTAGACCAAGACCGTTTTAGTTGTTCTAAAATTGTCTGTCTACTGTCATAATTATCAAACTATCAATAATGTACCAATGTTAAATCAAAGTTCTAAATTGAAGTTGACATTATGATTGCTTGTATGTGATGTCTGAACGACAACAACCCACTTTTTATTTTCAAAGTCCTGGACTAATATTTAAACCGCGTTTTGTAATAAGACGGAAGGGGTATATTATTTTTCAAATTTGAGGCGCCCTCTATATTTGCCTCCTCCACGACGATTATGTTCTCTCTGCCAAGAGCGTACTGACTAAGGAGAAGAAAGAATTGGTTATAAATCCTAAACCAAGTGGCCTGCTTTTTTGAGTTGGGTTCTGTCGATGCCACCAACTGCTCAGACTAAAACCTTCACAATGTTAATTCTCCTCAGCATGTCAAGCCTCTGTTTTTCTCTTAATACGGAACTAAATAAAGAGGGTAAAGACTCCGATGCCATGATGAGTGTGATAGGACAAATGTAATTCTTTGAGTTGAGATAAATCTTCTATCACGCTACGATGCGTCTGCGATCAGTCACAACCCACCACATTCGGACCAATAGTTAGACCAATGCAGATAAAAACTTAACTCTTTAGCCCTTCGATCAAATATGTACTCGAAGCTTTAGCCTATGAGGTAGAACTACAAAGTAAAATAGTAATATGCTCGAGTAGGTATAAATATTACTAAACCAACCGGCTTCCTCCAAACAATTGTACTCTGTGCTATTCAATAATTCACCATTAATCTTTATGGTGTTGTTATTTTATAGCTCCTTGTAACGCATTCATATTATAATAAAACATGTAATTAGTGCCATGAGCATTATGTTTCATGTGATAAATATGGATATTATGATGTCTTTATTTCTGAGAACATGATATTTTAATCACACTGATAATATAGGCGTAAGCTTGTGAGTGTGTCAGTTCCTTCTTAACTATCTAACGGCTGGACCAATTTGGAAGAGCTATGGGGATAGAATAGACCATTGATTTACACAGCCTACTTTTTCTACGGAATCAACACGGGTAACAACGAGTCGCTGCTTGTTAAGAATGTAATATTAAAATATACTATTGAACAAGTAGATTATACTCTACTCTATAAACAATCCACCTAATTTTTGCGTACCTAAACTTGGCGTCGCTCCGTCATGGACGAAATTAAGTACATCCACAAGACCTGGCCAGAAGTGAAGCATGAAGCCCAAGACAGGACGAGATGGAGAATCACTGTGGACGCCCTCTGCCCCACTCAGGGGACCTAGGAACATAAGTCAAGTCTAATATCAAAAAAGGAGTGTTTTAATATCGTTTAAATGCCTTCCACAGGCCACGTTTTACTAAAAAAAGAAATTAATTTTAAACGGTAAGTAACAATTAAGATATTACATCCGTCAATTTTGCAAACCTTGATGTTTATGTGCAGTTACAGATTTTACTAACATGACTGAAAATACAATACTCACAATAATAAAGGTACTCGTTCAATACAACCTTTATACCATTGGCTAAAAGTTTGTTGTTTGCAAATGCAAAGTAACTTTGCCAAAATGTATTCTTAGTAAGACTAAAACCGTACGTTTCTTACCGTTTAATAATTAATGTAATACTTTGTATTTATCACCTACTTGGTAAGTAAAGTTGTCCCTATATAGATTAAGTTAAATAAGTATTATTGACAATTCGTGATTTTAATGCTTATTTCCTTTTGGGCTACCTTGGATTTTTTTAAAGGGCCAATCAGTTAAAATTGTAGCGCAAGAAGTATTTTATGATATGAAACAATAATAAATAGATATATTCCGGGTTATGTTGTGGGTGGTAATATGTATATTTTTTTCTTTAGAAAAGAACGCTATACTTATAGACTGCCGCTTTTTTCTACATCAAAAGGATTCTGACCAACCGATTGCAAATGCCATGGAAAAATGTAAATGACATTTATTATTTCCATGTATTTGTTTCAGAAGAATATTGTAACTCAGTTTCCAGCTATTTTCTAAATGACTGCCTCTTTATTTATTATCTATAGATATAATAAAGCTGAAGAGAGTCATAAATCTGTATAATCTGAGTCATAATCATAGAAGATATAAAAAAAAAAAGATTGGGTGTTCTTAAAATCGATTAACAGAATACGTTTCAACACTTTTTTTTTGGCTATTTGTTTTTTTATTTAAACGCTCATCACGTAAAAACGGCTGAATGGATAATTATGATTTTTGGTATGTAAGTAATATGAGTCTTAGAAATGTCATAGGCTACTTTTTATTCCGTAATAATGCGAGTGAAGCCGCAGACTTCCACTAGTTTACTAATAAAATCATTGGCCTAATAGCGAAAGAATGTTTAGATTGGTAACATTACACTCAGGATCACGATATATTGGCATTTGCCTGGTATTCCGAGTCACCGGATCTCTTAGTACTGAGAACATACAGATTTAGTTCTATCTAGTGGATTAAACTTACAAAGGAAAGTGATTAGAATTACTCCCAGAAGAACTTATTTTCATAATTATTCTTCGGATTATTCTTATGTGCTCTTCATCATAAACTTAGTTTAGATCCTTTCACAGATATAACATACAATTACTTTTATTTTAAACTAAAATAGCATGCCACTTTTTCTCGATCTGTAGCTTCAGCGTTTAGTGAGTTCAAATCCACGCATGATTTGAAAAGCTAGTTATTAGTTAACATAACATCAGGATCTTAAAATTGTCACTGTGTATTTGTATTCCGGACGACGATCGCTCTACTGGGCCCCGTTTATACATAATACAAATTTAAATTATGAAACTCACAAGAAAAACTCTTTATTAAATAATTAAATTTCTTATATTAACTCTGTATCGGTATTTGGTTGGTAACCGGAGTCATTCTCCCAATACCGAGAATATACCTATACCTACCTACATATATCTAGTGAACGGCAAGGTCGTGGATTACGTTTCTTTTACATTTTAACACATAATATGTATATTATGTATTATATTATCGCTTATCCTCGCTTGGATAAGCTGTCATATCGCTTTGTGCGGGTAATGATCAAAGGATATTTGGTACTTACCTATTGTTTTGATATAGAATATATCCTATCATATAATGTGTATATATTAGTACCTAATATTAACTATCTTTTTGTACACGGATCAGCTTGCTATATAAATAAATATTTCGGGACATTGCACACAGCGCCATCTAACCCCACACTAAGCAAACGCTTGTGTCGTGGGTACGTAAAGGAAATATTTAAAAAAATCACTGAACACCGATATATCCGATTTTCAGTATTTACCTATGCGAATGATTTTATTAATACCCTAAGCATCACTAAGTTTACAGTTTTTTAATGTACCTAGCAAAAACTATATTAAAAAAATATTTTTACTGGTTTGATTTAATATCTAACACAAATCGAAATGCCTAAAATAGGTAGTTTTAATAATATTTCTTTATAATTAATGGCCCGTTTTATGTGTTCCTATTAATCTTGATTTCGATAGGTCAAAAAGGTCGTCACAAGATTAAATTAACTGTGAGATAATTGAATACTCTTATTAGTCATTCAGAATAGATGTTTAATAAGATTTAAATTTATTAGATAAAAAATTTATTTGCACTAATTTTGATTACAATTGTCTACAGCTTTTATTTATTTGTTTGCTTTGTTTCCTAGTCAGTATAAATAATAAAATAAATAAAAAGCCTTTTTTTATTCATAAAACCTTATAAAACATGTAACATTATTTAACTACTTTAAAACTTATTATACTACCTATCTACAACTAAGGCTAATTTTATTTATTTATATCTGTTTTATAACATTTCTAGTTACTAAATATTTTCTAGTCAGTATACCTAAGTGAAAATGTAACTCAGCGAGTATATTTATGTTAGTAGTGTACTATAAATGTTATGTTAAAAGCACAGATGAAAACAAGCAAAGAAACATTGATAAATTAAAGCATTAAGAAGCTTGTAACCAAATAAACAACAAACTAACAGTTTACAACGAAAATTACGTTAAAACGCCATCTACTGGGAGGCATGAGACACAGCAAACCCTTCCATATCTACCATAGCAGCTCTTGCTATGGTGTGGATTGAAAATGTAGCAGAAAAATGAAAGAAATCTCGCCACAAAAAAAATGTAGATGACAGTCTCAGGTAAAAATTGTGGAATATACCTACGTATAATTTTTTTTAAACTAGCTTATGTGATTATCTTAATATTTTATGAAACTTTGGCGTAATTGTTAACATTGTATATTTTGAGTAATTGAGTGATTTCAATCTTGTACTCATATGTAATAAGTAAGAATAAATAGTTATTTTTTTAGAGATATTTGTTTTAATTATTTTATACAGGCATTGCAACAACTCAAGTTGGTGCGGGTCTTAGATACAACGAGGTGTTTACGAGCTTTGCTATAATTTCTTTTACAGGCGTTAGTAAGGCCTCATACTACCTGGTAAGAAAGGATACTGCTGTTGTTCCTTTTTTATGTAACAAATACATCGTGTAAGAGTCTAGTTTTTTTTATTATAACATGTTTATTTATTTATTTCTTTATTATACCTATATTTCTTTATGTTGTATTGATAACTTGTCTCAACTATCTATATAAGATGTTTTATTAATAAAAACAAACATACTTTTAATGTATTAACCGGCGTTTTAAAAACACAAAATATTTCTAGCCCTATTTCATAAAACACTGCTCTTTTAGATACATATTACTCTCGTACAGATTCAATTTAAAATTTTTGGCATTTTGCATATTTACAAAAGAAATAAAAAAAAAACTATTTTTTATCTATTATTCTCTTGCCTAAAATCCATACTCAGAGCACAGATAAAATGCTAGAACGCTTTACCAGTGACAAGGCTTACATACAAATCAATGTAAACTTGTCTAGTGGGTTCTTGACTGTCTAGTACCTAGATATATATAAGAGCTCTTAGATATTCAAGTCAGACAGCGAATTTGCTGTAATTAAAACAAATACTTAAACTTACACCTATTAATTAAATCCAAACTTCCAAACCGCCCATTTAGAAGTAAACTAATGTATTTTAATCACAAAACCCCATTTATGTTCCATAAGTTATTCTTATCTTATCACGGAGATGATAATATATTAACGAAGCACTGTCAAATGGAATAATTGAGGTCATGGATAGCTTTCCATTATGATATTGCCATGTTCAATGGTTTGGGAAGATACTCGTGTTAACCTTCTTACTCTTTAACTTCGACTCAAATAGCTGTCAAATGGAACAGATCGCTCTTAGCGATAGGGCCGCCAATAAAGAAAAGTTTTTTTTCTTTGTTTATGTTTTGTCCAAATTTTAGTTTCTATGTTTTTTTGTATTGTTTTACGTGTGGTGTTTTGATAAAGTATTTATATATCTATCTATTCATCTATCTGTGTTGTAAGTTCGAAGTGTTCGTGACACTATTTCTGGATTATTTGGAAATTGTAATAATCGTCTAATAATTGCTTAGTCTCAGTTACATGTACATACGCATACCTTATTAATATCTCATCTAACAACTACATATAATCGCGAAAAAGTGTTGTTTTCCGGCCCAAATGGTTCGTTTACGAAACTTTTCGTGGCAATGTTGTAGTGTCGATACATTATGAGAGAAACAGCTGGCATCGTGGAATTTCATTCTAACGATCACCGAAGCGAAGGAAATTCCTAATCGGTCATCGAACAAGTCTCAGAAATTTTGTATAAATCTTCCGAGCGATATTAAGGTCTGTCTGTTCGTTCAACTCTTTACATGAAAGAGGTAGTCGAGCTGTGCTCAACAATTTAGCTAAGTATATTATATAAATATTTGTTTGAGTTTTGTTATAAAGTTAAGTTGATAAAAGACCTGTCACCTCTTTCTTTCTTCTTGCTTCTATGAAGAACAAACTGTTCAAATGGCAATGGCTGTCAATTTTTATGCGTAGTATAGGCGTATAGAAGTTGTGAAATCTGCCAAATAAAATCATCATGGAAAACAAGATGAACATCCTGATTATGTTTGATGTAGGATATACTTTTGATTTAGTCCTGAGTAACTTATAGATATTATGTTATCATCCCATGACAGAGAGGACGATTCCTCTGGCCATGAATAGTTCCATTATACTAAGCGTTAAATATTTCCGTCAGATCCAAACTAGGGCTAACAATCGTGTGTTCAAAGCGTACAAACAAACTAATTAATTCACCACTATCCACAGACTAATAACCAAACTAGGCTCACAGCAATTCCATGAGTTTGGATATAACACCGATATAACGCGTAATGCACAAAGGTGGTGACTGTTTTGTTTATTTCGGTTTCTTTTCAATGTAGGTACGAGTATATTATTTTATTTTCTTCTGATCTTTACTTGTACTTACAAAAAAGACTACATGTATGTAAGTTAGAGGAAGGACTTAAACTACTTGTAACGACAACAGATTGTTATTATAATTGTACATCTAAATAGACGACCATAAATATTACCTTCGGGATAGAAACGTGGTCATTAACAGGAAAATACAACCTCCACATTTATTTGTATTTCTCATTACCGACTCATGACTCCCTCACAGAAATAATACTTTGAGGAACTTCGTATAGGTATGAAAATAGAAATACATCGGGGTAGGCATCCCGGCCCTTTACGAATGTAAGAAAATGTACTCGAATTGTGTCAACCCCAAACGCATTGATTTCCTTACGATGTTTCACTTCACCGTTGGAAGGAATACAAATTAACACAGAACTAGCAAAATAGATCATTGGTGTAGAACTGGGGTGGACTCCAGTTCTACACCTTCTACACTTGGATGCGCCAGAATGAAAAACGGACGCATTTACCACTGAGTCACACATATCAAAAATTTCACAAAGCACCTAAAATTCTTGTAAAAAGACTATCGCAGTGTCATTGGAACTCTCGGTATGCGACCTTGACTCTATCGGATAGCTGCTACTGGATCTGGACCTACGATACTTGGATATCTGTATGAAAACTACAAGTTTTGTAAGAAAGAAAGAAATTGTGTGACAGATTTTCAGAACACTCACCAAAACAACATCAATTACATAATGAAACATAACATCTGCCACAACACAGCCTCAACTCAGCATAATGCTCGTTGTGTGGAAGCAACCAGCGCTGATCTTCCATTAGGGCTGGCATAATTATGCAGATGTCTAACGCATCGAATGATTATATCAAAATCTGGCTAAGAACCATTCTGTTTCAACGGTTTCTTCCTTTATTGATCCATTCAAGGTGTGCGTACATTTCTATTTATATTTGTATTGCTGCAATTTGTGCTGTACGCTGAGGGTTTTCTGTACACCATACTAGATAATATTCCCCGCACCAAAACTTCTGCCTCTTATGCGTAAACACAAAATTTTATACTTATATATTGCTACTTAAATACTAAACACAATACAAAAAGTGAATATTTTGAGTTTAAGATACCATCTTTGTTTATTAGGGTTAATGCTGTCAACTTCACACGGGTGACGAATTCTAGTAACAACAGCTTCAAATTGATTTACAGTTAAAATAGGTCAGGTATCTAGGTATCTGCTCAAAATCATTTATTATTTTTTTCGTTATATTAACCGGCTCGTTGGAGTCAGAATGGCAGCAGTTTTTGTACGCCCCAGCCAGGTTTATTGGAAATTCAGATGCAATCTTTCGTTTGCAAGTCGCCCCAGAAATTGGAAGTACAGGGCTATATTTCTAGCGGGTTATTGATAAGGGATTTCATAAGCTGTTTTAGTTTTTTTTTTTTTTTTTTTTACATGATATAGGCTTACGCTTGACTACAACTTGCCTGATGGTAAGCAACGTTATAGTCTACGATGTAGCGCGCTTGCCTAGAAGAAACCGGTTTACTCTCGACTTGAAGACCGACAAATTATAGTTCAAGGGGAATAGAGAAACTAAAGTAAATCAATAAAGTTCAATAAAATAGAAAAAAAAATGTTTTAGCAAACACGTATTTTCGGCCTTATATATAATATTACACACACACAGCACAGCGATCTTTAGTGTTTCCCGCGTTAATCCGAAATAAAAAGTATTATGTGTGTTAATTCCGAGTCTAATCTACCTCCATATCAAATATCATTAAAATCTGTTCTACGGTTTGAGCACTTAGCTAAATAAATAGTAAATAACATTTGAAATAAGAAATCTACGTTGTAAACTAGTAAAAAAATACTAGTAACTGAGAATACTACAGAAGTTTTAGTAGGTGGTAATAATATTTTGAGATATGGCTATGGGACGTCTACACGATATTATTCCTTGTAATTCAGCGAAAAGTACCTAGTAGACCTCGCAGCATTTACATTTTACAACATTTTATTGAGCTGAAATATAATTAACAAAGATTCTAATTTGTACCAAAAATTTTAACGTCATGGTTAAATTTCAATGATGATAAAATAACGCTAGTATAAACAAACATTTAAGATAAATGGAATAAATAACATAGTAACGTATTTATAGGAAGTACTTAAATACAAACACACACACAAATAAAAGTTATATTTAGTCATTCGATATAAATGCGATTCACTCACCACCCTCGCTCGCTCAAATTCAACTCACGTAGTTTATTAGTTTGAAGTATTTAGCACAAATATCTCGAGTCTTCCAAATAATTTCTTAGAATTCGTTGGAACACAACAAGCCCCTTGTTTGTTTCGGCAAGTTACGACTGTCACAATCTTCAACGCGACATTTATGTAAATGAGTAATTTCTATTACCTACCCTCCGAACAATGAAAGCCATCTGTTAAAATTTCTGATGGCTCGTTAGCCTCACTTTCGTTTGACGTTTGTATTTTGTACCCGCACAAAAGATAGGTCTGGCAGGTATTGGTATTTTAGGTTACTGGAATAGGAAGGTGGCGATATGCAAAGCGGGAGTAAATAAGTGAGTTTTTATGAGAGTGAGCAACTATGTAGGGACTGAACTGACTGACTGGTATGTACTCGTAGGGTTCTTGCTGGGTAAGCCTGCTTCATTGCTCCATCTAAGGCTAAAACTATAGCTTACCATCAGGAAAGCCGTGGTCAAATTTTAATGCTAAATGATGAGTATGACTTTCTTTAGGAAAAAAAAAACAATTTTATGTGTGTAGTGCATTTTTCAAAATATTTTTATGTGTGTACTATTTCTACCCAGATTTGAGCTAGGGAAATTAGAGAATGGCAAACCTATCATATTTTTAATATAATTGTGACCCAATTTCCTCAAAAAATAAAATTAGGCGATGTTTTATTTCATTTAGATAAATAGGAATCATCTCGTTAGTTACTTTTTAAAACCATTGCAGCTTTATAAAAATGATAATATCTTGTTAAGATAATCAGATTATTTAATATTAAATGTCTTGATTCTTTTTTAATTCTTCTTATTTTCGGGGTTTTCTAGTAACTCAATTATCCAGTGTCTCCCATGTTGATAAGGTAACAAAGATTTATACCGCGGTTAGTACCGCGGTTAATTTTAATTGGAAAACATTTTGCAGCGCGATGACCGCTAATGTTTTTGGTGATTGTGGTCGGGTGTATATATTTGGACAACCGAGTGAGCTACAGTATATCTTCTTATATATAAAGAGGAATCGCAAAATGTGTTGGTAAGCGCATAACTCAACAACGCCTGGACCAATTTGACCAATTCTTTTTTTTGAATATTCGTTGAAGTTGAAGAATGGTTTTTAAGGCGAGAAAAAATTGTAAAAATGCCGGGAAATCCCTAAAAACCGCCCTTTTATTTTCCCATACAAACGTTTTCTAACTAACTAAAGAGTAAAAGAGTCAACAGACAGGATGAAGTCTGTGGGGTCCGCTAGTATTATATGAATATTTGTGTATGTAGAATGATGCTATACAGATATGGTAAAGGAAATTCTATTTTAAAAGAAACAAGATAAATACTCTCATAAGTAACGATATTAAAATTGTTTGTAGGTACTATATCATATAAGCATTGTAATTAATTTACTTACATAACAACAAACATGTCTGTGTATTTTTTTTTGTTTGTAAATTTGTAATTAATAATTCATTTTTATTATGCCAGCGATAAGTGAAAAAATCACAACATTATTATACGTTTTACTTAACTTTGTAATTTTACAAATCGCTATTATAACTACGTTTTACAATTTTGCTTATTTGAATAGTACCTGGGTATTCTTTTCTGATTTAAAAGACTTCAATAAAAAAGACTTTGAATACAATTAAAACACCGGTAGTAATATTCGTCGCTTCTTTCACAAATCTGAAAGCAATTTTAATCTGAAAAGGAAAATGGCGATTGCTCTTTTGTAATACCAAATTCATGAAAGATTTTAATCAAATTAATTGCACAGATTTTTTATTCAATTTCTGTGTGTTTAAATATCCTAGTTAATGTTGTTAATAATATAACTAAAATTTTGATAATACCATTAAAAATTAAACCATAAAAAATAACAAATTACTGACACTTTACGACTCTCGACTTTATAAGTTTTATAAAGTCTTCATCTGGTTGATATATTTTGACTTTCCATTTGAAGGCAGAATTTGATTAAACATTGGGGTACATTTACTTCATTAAAAATAAAATTGCTAAAAAACGTAAAACAGTTTTTTCCCTTAGAAAGAAGACAAAAGAAATCTTCTTTGCAATCTTGCGCTTACGTTTTTTTCTTTTCCTTATACATGTCATTGATCATTCAGGTTCAAAACATTCTCGACACCTCATAAAAATGCCGCATAAAATGAAATTAAGTCATAAAAATATGGGAAGAAGCTTAGATGAAATTATTCAGGTACTCCTACCTATATGCGTATATTCTACACAGAGTGTAAACCTTAGCTCGATCACATTGACTACTAACCTTATGTATAATAAAAATGGATAAGAATAAGACGATGTTCTTCCTGTATTCTGAGAAGACGATATACTAAAAAAATATCTAGCGGATATCAACGATTTTATTTGCGTATGTTAATATGGGAAAAAGCATGTTATGGGAAAAAGTAGTCTATATGGATGCGAGCGTAGCGGATTGTACTGGTGTATTGGCGCCGTGAAAGAGGAAAAATAAACATAACCAAATAAAACTAAAAAAATAATTTCGGCTTTCATACAAATGTAAGTACATACGCATCGTTATAATTTCATGGGATATGACCCGTAGTCCCACTGGTTAAACCTACTGGTGGGACAAACAGGAATAGTATATTGAGTTGCCTGTTAGTAAAAATATCTTTGTAAACGAGAGATACCGGTGGTTGGGACAAACACCATTGCGTAACAAGCTCTTAATACAACTTCTAATCCATTAGGGACGACGCAGTGAAAAAGTTTACACAGAGATGAAAAATTTACGAGTCACCCCAAATAAGGTTGGATTGCTTTATTTTCCCTTTTGTTTCCCGAATTGTTGAATGAAACATGTTTAGAAGCTTGAAGAAAATCAATACCACATTCTGGTTAGTATCAGTATTAAGTGTTGCATTTGGGAGTCACTAATTTTAATTAAATTACTAGATATTTAAATGTTTTAAAGCTTGTTCGTACAACTTCACGATTAAATTTTAAGATATTATAATGACAATTTCTTTTCGTCTGTTTTACCGTTTCACGAGTTTATAACGGTGACCGTAAAATTCTCATTGAATCGAGCAGACATCTTAAATTTCCTTGATTTTTACTGTCAATTACTTAATGGATATCTGATTTCTAGAGACCCGGGGCTCTCTCTCCCGCAGAATGATGGCAAACAGAACTCGTAGGATTATTTATTTTTAATTTAGGCCAGTGTTACCCCAACCAGAACCGACCGGTAAACGTTTGTTTCAGAGAGGAAAATGAACGCAATAAAAAGTTTGCCAATCTACCAAGACTTTTTTAACTAATCAGATACTTACTGACCGACCTGAAAATATTCGCAAAGTTCGAGTTTAGGGGCTGGAGCCACAGAGATTTTAATCTATATTCAATTACCTGCTGGTTAATTTATGTTGTTTATGTATTAAATTGGTCTTTTACGTTCTTTATTGTACGTTGTAACTTATGAATAGATTTATTGCTTATAGGTGAGTTAGATTGCCAAAGTTACGCATAATAAAAGTACGTGCTTGCGCGTTTTGCGGAAAAAATGCTATATTTTTCCTAAAAAGTGTTTTTTATTTGTCGGACACTATCACCATAACCTCCAGACTTATCTACGTCACAGTTTGTGTTAGGCGATTTTTGTACCTAGGCGGATTTATGAGTGACGGCGGCGGTAGACGGGGCGAGAGGGAGTCGCGGCGAGGTCGAAGGCGGCGGGAGCTGGGCGCAGTATAGGCGCGTATAGCCGGTGGCGCTCGGGCGGCAGAGCGGCGCTGGTGACGTCAGCCCGGGGCCAACGCGCGTGCGCCCCGCGCACCCCGCCTGCCACTTCCCGGCTGGCGCGAGCACTGCCCGCTCGTGCGCCCGCCCGTCTCAACTTTCGCCTACCCGCGCCGATGACACAAAATAAACTTTCAGTTATTAGTGCGTGGATTCGCAACGACACGGACTGAGATTCGATTACAGTGAACGGACACGAAATAATCGTTTCTGTGTCTGTAGAAAGTTTGCAAAAGTTCAGGTAAGTTTGATGTTGTGGGTAGATTTAGAATAGCCGTTCACTCTCTCACTCATGCGCCATAAAAGTCGCTAGTTTAGGAGGGGCCTGGGTGTTATTTTACGGGGGTGAAGGTCGGTGTGAGATAGATAAGAGGATCATCTAATAGTGCTCGTGGCAGCGGTCAGGTGCACTTTGAGCGGGTTGCGTAACTAGTGCGCCGCGATGTGCCCGCGGCCCGCGCGGCCCCCGACACCTACCATTTTACAATCCGATATAAACGTTTCTAATTCCAAAGATCATCCTATCCAAACATTAAAACCATTCCGCGAACTTTATAGGTTTATCTGAACGCCCTTCGAGCAATTGTGTTTTATTAATGTGGAACATTACCCCGCCTTTTCTTGTCGACTTTCGTTTTCGATCGCATCAATATAAATGTTTCGTTTAAAAATAAGCGATTGTGTACGTGATCTTGCTTTTTCATCGACTTGATGTTCGTTTCTTGTACTCTGTTATTGATTTCTGTACGTTTATAACTTTAAGTAGCCTTAATATACGAAAATAATGTTAGCTAACACATTTGGCTTCCGTAGCAGGTTTTTTACCGTTACATTCAAGATAGTGATAAGCGATAACGTAGGTACATGTACTAAAATAGAATCATAATTATTTCTTACAAAATAGGGAGTGGCCATTCCAATTAAGTTTTGATATTCTTGTTTTAAGTAAACTCGACGATGTTTTATGAATATTTCATAAGAGCATAAGAGCTACAAAAGCACTCAATATCAGCTGATTGTTAGTATGACACCTATTAGATATATAAAAACAATAATGTTTATGAATCACATATTTAACAAGACAAATAATTATTTAGTATAAAAGCTAATGTGTTGGCCAGACCAATTTTAATCAAACTAAATCTATATGCGCGCGCTTTTAAGGTAGATATTAAGATCATGATGTACCCACAGTCTTCTTTACCCCATACTGGGTATAATATGCCTTTCTTACTATGTGTTAACAGTATTTTATACAAAACCAGGTGAATTGTGATATTAAAATTATTTTTGAAATATATCGGAATGACCACAAATCCAGCTCGAAGCTTTTAGTTCATTTATATCCGCAATTAAGTTGAAACACTCTGAATAGAGGATTTGGTGGCGCACTTGAATATCGTATAGAACATGCATAGATCTGTGTATTTTGATTGTGTAGATATATGTAGGTATATGTATGTATGTTTGTTATGTATTGCCTATTAACCAGAAGCTAACATTTCAATTAATGGATATTATACCCAGTGTTTTTTTGCGAACGATATAAAATTTATATAAAAAAATGATACGTTTTGAAAACTGAGAGATATTTTTTTTGGTTATGTTTTCTATAATATGTCGGCGTTCAAGTAAGCTGCTCGACACCATTTCATTCTCGATATATATTATTGCTAACGGCAAACGCATTTAAGCGTCGACTGTAACGTTGGTGAATTTTAGTCAAACGTGAGCCCATTTGTAATAAAAGATCAATATCTCTGTCGTTATCGTGACACACCGCATTATCGTGTTTACTTACCTACTGAATCATTTATTCTGATATAATTTTTAAATAATTTTACTCTACAAATACTGACGAACTTCTATTTTCTATTTGTGATTAATGGTATTAATAATTTATTTGCCATATTTTTTTCAAATTCAAATTCAAGGCATTTATTTTAACACAGGACACAACAATATTATTAATCGCAATTATTGTAGCTCTTAAAGACAAACTTATCTTACAAACGTTCAATTTTATAATCATTATTAATCGAAACTCCTTTTGTCTTTTCCACCCCTTACTTCTTTGCGTATGTTAATTATTACTTCGTACAGGCAATAATTAACTCATTCGGTTTAATTCCATTACATTTATTATGTTTGTTTGTGCTTGCTACACAAGCTCGAAAGGTATTTACTCGTGACTGCATAAATTCTGACGGAAATAACTTTATTTGGAAATGCAGGAAACAAGGGCTAATGTACATAACAATTAGCCCTTGTTTCCTAGTTGTTGTCGGCGACCTTTTCTCACGTTGTTTTGGTTTAAAAAATACTAATGAGTGGGGATTTTATACTGAAAAAAATATGTCGATTCATTTATCCAAAAAAGATTCTGAGCAGCGTAATACATATATGTAAATTAGGAACATGATGTGTTAATTATTATATGTAGGTAATTATTATGTGTAGCCTGCAAATTAAATATTTGAACTTATATAATATAATATAATATAATAGAATAGAATATCACTTTAATGTACACCAAAAGACAAAAATGACACAATAGACAAAAGACTTAAATATTTTAAAGTGGTGCACATTGGGCGGCCTTATCGCCTTAGGCGATTTCTTACAGGCAAACTTTTGGATGGACATTACTTAGAACTGTAAACTTATCATTTCTGTATCACGTTTAAACCATTTACGATACAGTTTCAATGTAGGTAATAAAAATTGCATCTGATTGTAGATCGACACTGGAGTCAATTCAAAAACAATATAGAATCATTACAAGCCATAGTAATGACGTGAAAACGACCACCATGATATAGATGTAAAGATAGTTAGATGCGGTTTAGATTCCTTCATTGTTACAAACCGAAATAAGTACGAGGAAAACTCACGTTTTGAGGGAGACGTCCCGAACATAAATCAAGTTGCTTGATAAGATTACGTAGTTTCGCAGTTTGTGTCTTTATTTACGCTCGAACAATTTCACAAAACTGTAGCGCGGGGCAAGCTGACGTACGTAGCGTTTTTGACTAACTTTATTTTGTATTATCGATTTGGAATATATGTATGTGAATTAGATCTTATAAATTAGGCTTTCTAAAGATTTTGTTAGTGCCCCCCTTTTTATGTTGTAGTTAGAAGTAGTATGTTTTGTTTTTCTTTCCTTGTTCTAATGTTTTATTATTGTCAATAAAGACACATATTCCCATTAAATCAAAAAGATATATAAGTACGTATACTCTCTTTTTTGAGGTTCTTTTTTAACCTTTCAGTTAGTATATGAGTGATTCTTGTGTTGTAAGTTTTCATATTGTTTAGAGGCCTTACGCTATATCATAACTAGCACCAGGTGGTACCTACAATATCGTTATTTGATCAATTTTTTGAGGTTATCTTTTGTCATTTTAAACCTTTCGCTACACTAGAGTATCTAGCTCTATATTAGTATAGTTTAAGTGCTATATTTGTGTCGCTAATCTGTGTTGGTGAAATGCATAAGACATCAGTTAGTACGTATAAATGGGGCTGACTCTAGTGTTGAAAATTTTCATATTGCTTAGAGGTTTTACACGCTGTATTATATCTATATATTATGGGCTAGCACCCGGTACTTACAAAATCATTAATGATCAAAGAAATTTGATTTGATTAATTTTATTGAGTAATCTGATTTATGATGACTTTAAAACTTTACACTAATTGCCTTCTAATGATGTTCAAAATGTTCATATTCCACATCATAAAGGTTGCCTGGAATAAATCGCCTGAGGCGATAAGACCGCCCAATGTACATTAAATTAATTTTATAGTTCCCGTAAGGCATGATTTAATTTAGTTGTAATAACCGGCTAGCACTTACGTCGAAAAATTAGCTCGACAAGTTTCGGAAATCTGAGGTTTCCATCATCAGGAGGACGAGTAATTTTTCGACGTAATTTTTGACGTAAGTGCTAGCCGGTTATTACAACTAAATTAAATTAATTTTAGTTTCTTTATGTTTTTATTATTGTTTGGTGTGCATTAAAGATATATCTATCTATCTATCAAAATCTAATAACAGTGTAGTAGCGAGGTAGATTTTAGCATTGGTCGTAAGTGGACTTGCTTCAGATTTATCCTCGCCTCGGACCATTTAATCTTCATGTTTTCTGTAAGTTATTGTACCCCAGATTCGGAACCTTTTTGCTGTACTCGATGTAGGTTACTACTATATTATTAGTGGATCTTTTTGTGGATTTTCTGTGAGCCCGCGCGTACTCTATCAATCATGGCCGGTAAAATAGTTGAAAAAACTATTATTATTATAACTGTTTTACTGTATAAAATATAGCGCGTAAATATGATCCAAAAACACACCAAGAGCAAAGTATTCTGGAAAGTGCTGATGTGATCAAATGTAAGTGTTTCTTTAAGCAACGATGATTTATTTACTATTATAAATCCATTGAATTGATTAAAAAATTAAACAATTAAATCAAATAACATATGAATTTGATCTAAATTTAACATTAGACTAAAATTTAATCAATACCCTATCTTGCCAGCAAATAATTAATATTCAGTATAGTAACAGAATATTAAGGCCTTCCAAAGACATGTCTACAGTTCAACATAACGACTACTTCAGTAATCTCTTGGCCTTTTGATCTTCTCTGAACGCCGACTCCCAACTGAAATTCTCGGAGATAATCCATCTCCAATATCAATTTTAATCCCGAAATAAGTCGAGTATTTCTCACGTATACGAAATCTCATGTAAATGAGATCTTTGTAACTGAAGCTTGGAAAATAAAACGTGGAGTAAGCCATTTTTCAGAGGCGCCCCGGGAGGTAATTACTTCAGGAAAAGGCCAGTTTAATATACATACCTGTTGTGAATTGGCAACAGATTATCCATGTGTTTCACCTAATTGTGGTATTGTTGTTTTGTTTCCTTACTACGTAAATAGGGGGACAATAATATCGTCAACATAGTTTTAAATAGAGAGTTGATTAGGTTAATTTGAAACGGTTGAATACCAATGATTGTATAGCAGTGATTGACACTGATATTATTGCAATAATAGTCTTCAGGTTACTATAAATTTTATATTGGTTTTGTTGGCAACATTGAACACGCTTTAAACATAAATAAAATAGCCTCCAAATCAAATATTTTAATTTGCTCCATAATCTTTCTATAGGCGACTTTATTTGCTATCCAAATGTATTACTCCCTTATGCTCTGCAACAAAGTAATCAATATATTAACTAAACGGTTTTCACTCACGTGTAAATCGCGTAAGTTGTTTACGCGTTTCGGATGTTATGACATCCATCTTCAGAACGTATGTTCTGGGACCGCGGCGGCGCGCAGTCTGCGTGCTGCCACGTGCTGCCGCGGTCCCAGAACATACGTTCTGAAGATGGATGTCATAACATCCGAAACGCGTAAACAACTTACGCGATTTACACGTGAGTGAAAACCGTTTAGTTAATATATTGATAAAATGTCTCACGAACGTTTTAATATTAAAATAACAAAGTAATCGTTATGCTTGTTTGTCTCTTTTTATTATCCAACCGTCCTAAACAATAATTTTAATAACACCTTCACAGCAAAAACACGCATAAACAAAGGCACACTTAATTAAATTTAAACCATCATGATAAAAAAAATAACAAATCTACCCCCGGAAATGAAAACGTGTGTTAACGGTATAACTCCTGTATACTTAATGTAGCGTTAACACCTTTTCATAACCAGGTCCATGTAAACCTTCTGCCCTTTGTTTTATTTTCATGTGTTTTTGCCATCAACATTGTCGTAAGTTACGTTAAGATATACGACGGGTCCATAATTTTTTTTGGTATTAAAATCCATTTAAT
This sequence comes from Macaria liturata, assembly GCA_964023185.1. Classification (NCBI taxonomy): domain Eukaryota; kingdom Metazoa; phylum Arthropoda; class Insecta; order Lepidoptera; family Geometridae; genus Macaria; species Macaria liturata. Next base: position 957,044 of record OZ026811.1, on the reverse strand, counting down.
ATGAAAACATATTTGTTTTAAGATTTGTTTATTGAAACCATATAAAATCACGTTTATAAAAAATGCTCTGTTAGTAAAACAACAATGCATTCAATCTTTAATTTGTTTTTGGCAAGCGTGTTACTTCTTATAGTGACTAACATCAAGCAGGATGTAGTCAAAAGTAAGTTTAAAAAAAGTGCCAGCGTAACAAAAAATGAGTAGCACCAACTTTCATTTTTTTTGATTAACTTTCCTTGCAGTAACTTTCGTGTTAAAAAATATGTGTATAACCAAAAAATAAATAAATTCAATAGCATTACTTCAACTTTTCATACCGTAACATACATTTCAAACCACCAATCATCAAACTTTTTCCATAACATTTGTCCTAGATAAGACCCAAGTCCACAAGCAGAGCAAACTAGACAAATAGAAGCTAAACTTTGACAAGACTGTAGTAACAAAATGTTATCTGTACCAGACTGGTCCCTGTGGGCCTTGGCTACAACAGCTACAAGCTCTTATTAGAGATATCTTAGTTCTGGTCAAACCCGTGGTCTTTGAGTAATAGTCCCCAAGAGAATCAAACAAATCGATTGCAATTGGGAACTATTTTGGTGGTATCTGTTGAGATATTGTAAGGCTATTCATATTGTACGTATCTACGTATGTTGATCAATGTACTGTACATGTGTGCATGTCTATTACTCGAATCAATCTGCCTATCAAGTTGAGCTGCTCAGACGAGTACCAGAAAATATACTTACTGTATAATAAAATGACCCTAAATTTATTCACTTAAGATAATAGTGTTCACTGTAATAAACTGGCTTGACATCGAAGATGTCCAAACTCACCGCAAGAGCACTGTCCTTATTGTCTACTTAATTACTGCCAATTAAATAACAAAAACACATTTTATTCTGCTACTTGTTCATTTTATTATCCTCTCAAAAATGTTCACAACAGAATTATCCTTAACTCGTTACAGAGTTTCTGAAATACTTAGCATTGTCTTAGTCTTGGTGTTAACCACAATTGCTAAAGAACAGCCGTTTGCGGCTAACTCTGTGGCACTAAAAATAAATATGTTTCGAACAAGAATTTAATAACATGGTGCTGTTTCAGTCACAGTGTCTGAAATTAATTTATACATGTGATTTTGTGCCACTTTTTTAACTAAAACTTTACTCAAAACATGCATAATAAACAAATGTTTTTAAAAAATTCTCTATGAAACAACCATTTCATGTTTAATAATTAACATTTACTAAAAAAGGTAATAGCATCAATTATAAAATGATTAATTAGCTATCAATAAACAAAAATAAATTAGTTTAAACAACAAACAATTAATGATAGGATTGGTTTAATTACAAATGCCTAAGCTCGCAAACGTGCATAAAAACTAAAACATTCGATCATTCACATCTGAGTAATATTTTTAAGCAAATATTATAACCTAACTAAATATAATATAAACCTAACCTTAAAAAGCGCCCGTAATTAGCCGGCAGCAGATATTTTTAAGGCCACTAATGGCTCGATATTTGTCCCGCCCCGCTCGGGTCGAGTCATAATTTAGTCAAAGTCCCCGACACCCGGCGCGGAAGGGATCGTTTGTTACTCTTGCAGCATAGACTGTATAATCTAGGGGCAGATATTTTTATCTCTGATAGCAGGTTTTTTCTGGTACGAGTACATGCTTAGTTACCATATTCATTGTTGAAGATTTTCGTCTAGCGGTATATTTCAGCAGGTTTGTTTGAGCGCCCGTTCTTGATACTTTTCAGTAGATTCATTTGTGCGTGTGTCACTTCAAATAACTTGAATACAGTTATCAGATAACTAAATGTACAGTTAATAAGCATTCTATCAACCGTCAATGTCCCTTTGTATATAGGGGTGTTCTGCATTACTAACCTTCATTCGGACTCATCACGTATAATAGCAACAGTAACACTATCTACTAGCATATGCTACTTTAATCATTCATTATAAACATATGTATGTTACTATAGTTTCGGAGAAATCCGTAGTTATTTTTATGGATTATGTGTCGGACAATAAAGAAATTTATTATTTTATTATTATTTTATTTATTTATAATAGCGATATACAACCAACGTGCAATCAGTCATGTAATGTTAAAAAATAGACTATACTAAAACACATGACGCCTTACTACTGCATGCTAATTTTTGCCGCTTTCAATTAGACAAGGTTCATTCAAACGCAACCGCATGGTATGTAAAAGAACTGTCATGGTATTTGCCGCAAGTGTTCCGGAATCTTATTATTCTAAATAGTTGTCTATATGGAAAGATGTTAGTTTGCGGTCATTATCTCATTTCATTTATACCCCGCGAACAATGTTGTACACGTCGCGAACACGCACAACTAATTTATTAATGGTGCCACTTCGCTAACAATTGCAGAACTCGTGGTTTAATCTAAATACTGATGCCATTAGAAATTATTATGGTTCAGAGAATTGTGAAATATTGTTTTTTTTTACAATAATAATACATAAAAACAATGAAAGAGAACTAAACCTACTACTTCTAAACTTTACTACAACATAAAAAAGGAAAAATCTTTAGAAAAGCCTAAAGATAGTCTAAGTGCTGCAGCACACTGCCAGAGGGCAGCGTGCCCAGCACACTGGCCGCATTGGTTGAGTATTGTGAAATACTGTTTTTTTTATATGGATATCACTCTGTAAATTCTATGGATTGGAAAAAAGCCATCGGTTATTTAGCCCACTGTGACCCACTTTTGGTGCAAAGAATGAAAATCGTCATTAATCGCGAGATAGCTTTTTTGTAGCATCTGTCATTAAACCAGAGTTGATCAAAAGTTTGTAAGTTTCTAAACATTACTATTATTTTATATGATATATTGGAATTGAAAAAGCCCAATTAAGTATGCCGTAACTTTAAATTTACTGGCTTCCATGTATTTTGTGTGAACATATCGTCTTATTTACGAATACGATTATCTATTGTAAATTATCATAGTGTACTTACGTAAATTCCACACTCAACAGCAAACAGAAAATCTCCCAAAAAATTAACCCTTTTCCGAATCCCCAAAAAGATTAAAATAGTTCGTTACGTTCACGAGATATTTTGTTTATTTCTCCAAAACGTTGCTGGAATGAACAACTTTTATGTAAGTTGGAAATAATTTACCAACTCTATGAAAAAATAAAAAAGAAACGCATTCAGAGGGCGAGTGAGATTCCGCGGGGAAATTTTAATTAGCCTAATACAAAATGGCGTAGGATTTTAATCAAATTTCGACTACATATTAACACTTGTTCTATGACCCGTTTAAAAGAAATGTTTAAGTGGGAAATAGGTTAGATTAGGGTAATGGTCTTCGTATTTTAAATATTGTTTTAATTTCAATAATTCTATTAATTTGTGTGTGTGTGTTTTCTCTTTTTTATGTATAAAAAATTTATTTCGTATTTGACATTTTGTATTATTTTAAGTTGTGATTGCTATTATGGTAATGGACATATGTCTGAAATAAATGATTTGAATTTGAGTTTGAAAATGTTTCACACTCAAAGAACTCAACTTTTTTATAGTAAATAAGGTGAGCGTTTTATTTATTTGTTTTTTGACATCATTTGAAACACATGGACTCATTATAGTATTTAAAACTATTGACATTACATAATTAAATTATTCCATGAATATAAACCATTATGTGATTCAATACATGGCCTAAAGATTTATCAAAATTCGTATTGTCCATTATTCTAAAATGACTCAATCAATCAACGAAATCAAAGAAAAATGAATTATTAAAAAAATACAGTATCCATAGCAATAAAATTTTAAAATTTATTTATTATAATATTACACAGCCATACAATTCTGCACAGTTTATGTTCGTAGCATGTTTCTTGTGTCGTGTGGGCTTTTGTGTGGAAATAGCCCGTTTAGCTGAAGCCGTGAAAGCGAGACGTCTCGCCAAGAGGTTGTGTTAAGATTTCCTCGCAGCTGAAGGGTAGTTAACAGAAGGTAACTACGCTCGAACCACCTGCTGTCTTGAAATTTGTCGCCTGTTTCGGCTCTTATTTCGAAGGTTGTGAGGTATCTATACATATAATAAAGCTGAAGAGGGTTGAAAGTCTGAATATTGAAGATATTAAAAAAAGATATTTGGAAATACTTCGAATTGATAGCAGAACACATTCCAACAAAGTCTAGATTTTTTGTCTGTATCTCTGTTTATTTAAACGCTCATCACGCAGAAACGACTGAACGGCTGAACTTCATGATTTTTGGTATGTAGCTAGTATGAAGTCTAAGAAGTATCATAGGCTACTTTCTGTCCTGAAATAATGTAAACGATGCGAGAGATAGTTATTAAAGGAAAAAATGCATAGGCATGTTGTTTGGACGGTTGTGATGTTGGGAAGGTTTAAACTACAGACGTAGTTTTGAAAACATTATGAATGCTTCTGCGTACTAGAAATAAATTAAATAAATTCTAGTATGTGGCGCGTAGAACATTCTACGCAGCTGCTACGGCGTAGCAGCCTCTATACACAATTTGTGATTGCCCGTTGTATTATTTTTGTATTATACGTTATATACAATGAGACATTTGAACAAAGAATTTCAAATCAAGCGTTTATAGACAATCGGACAAAACATTACCTAATATTATAAATACCTAAATATGTACACAAGATGGTTAGTGCTGAGCCACCAATCCTCAAAAATTTTATTGTTATTTATTGTTTTTATTCGCAAACAAGATCCCATTTTATTTATTATACGCGCATCATCTACATTTTCTTACGATACGTTGCGATGCCAACATTATAACGAAGCACTTAAGGATTGACGTACGGGTCTCAAGATATAACACACTAAGTACAGTCAGGTTAAAAGCGTCTTGCGAAAACTTTTGCACTCTCCCTGTAGAATCACCTAACGGCAGCCGTACTTATAGGTATATTGAGGTCTAGAATAATGTACACTTATATGTAAATTAAGGTTGGATATTTCGGAGCAGTGAGGGCCTTAAGTAACGAAGGGAGAGTAATGAACTATTATAACAACGTAGAAATTGCAAAAGGTGTGCATGACTTTGTTTTTTTAAACTGTGACGCAATGAGGAGATTTATATGAAATTAGGGATGAACTATGTATATGTCGGCAGAAATACTGAAGTTTAAAGATTTGACTGATCCCAAATTATTTTATTTGAGATAGAAAGCGGCATGATCTTCAGTAATGATGGATACAACCAGGTTATAATAATTTTCGTTGCACCGTTTTGTCACATGTTATCTATTCTGTTGTAAATTTAGTGACCAAAATATAATCGTACCGTTGAATAATAATTAAAAACTAAAACCAAACACCAAAACATATAAAATGTAGGACAGTAAAACCAGCGGAGCAATTTTGAACAAAAATAATAAAAATAGATACGGAAGAGGGAAAGAAACGGAGGGAGACATCAGATACAAATTTAACGACAAGGAAATTCTTGCTTTGCCAATTTTTTCTGGTTGTCGCCATTCAATCTCATTACAGCGTTTTTGGTTTTGCCAAGATCGTATTGTGTTTATTTTATGAACATGGATTATTTAATTTTCCTGTATTCAGGCAGCAATTTTGTAGGAAAGTTCTCTTTTTTGTGCTTGCAATACATGTTTTTAAATGTATTTAAGTAGTAAGAAGAGTAACGAATAGTTATGATGAGTTATTTTGCTATGATTAGTTAATTCCAGACCATATTTTCAAAACTGAATGTATGCTTATATTTTACAGATAAAAACAAAGAATGTATGTATATGTGTGTATTTTTATCCTTGCAAGTTCAAACAGGCTATTTTGTTCCGATACACATTGTTAATGAATACAGATTAAATTTCCAAACATGCGCGTTACTACTTTTTAATCCAAATTTAACTAGCATGAAGCCACGCCAACCAAAACTAATGATTAGGAATAATATAATGATACAAACGTTTGTCGGTAATTGTTTCCGTGTAACCATCTATTTCAATTTCATTATCAAAACATTATCATAATTCATAACTCGTTCCAACCGAAATATTCCGACAGTAAAATTATCGGGTGGTAAATGCTGCAGTGCCAGTAAAATACATAATTAAGTTTGTTAATTAAATTAATAAAATGGCTAAAAGCTATCGTTTACACTGTTTGGACGATCTATCATTGTCTCTAAATAATATTTTACGGTGTGAGCATGAAATTAGTGGCTAATGAATTAACTTAGCTTCTGTTTTAATTTTATAGTTGTGCCAATGTAAATTTTATGTTTACGAACTCAGAATTCACACGTAAATGGTCTTCATCAGATTTGCTTAATGTTTCTCTCGCGTTGTAAAAAAAAACACGTAATTACATAAAATAATGATAATCTATACGAATGTTCTGATCTGTGAAAAATATCCAAAATAATTTATGATCTAGCCATAAGTACAGAAACGTATTGTTGACAATAAATAACAAACAACAAGTGAAATACGACAAAAATACCTCACATGTTCAGAGGTACAAAATAATTTGCGGTGAAACTTTTCCACAACAGGACTTTACTATTTTCCAAGTTGCAAAGTTTCGAAAGTTACAAAAAGGACCAATTCCCTCAGTGATCGTCACACAAATAGGTAGTACCTACCTAGATAAAAAGACACAGATAATATGACATACAGACTCTTAACCATGATTGGATACTTCTTGATAACTGGTTGGCAAGATATAAAAGTTAAACTTCTGCAAGTATGTTTTGATAGCATCGTTTGAGATGCACTTTAATTTCAGGATAAACATGTTCTATCTTTGACTAATAACTGCCATTTCAGGTGATTGGTCATATGACTGACAATTCAGTTTAAAAAGTAACGAATAAGATGTCAAAATGATATATTTAATTTATAGCTACTTGTAATGAAGCGTCGTTTAAAAATCATGTCTATGGCGAAAGTTTTGTCTAGAGTAGAATATTGACCAGAGTTATAAAACTTCGTTATTGTTTTACCTTTTTGTATTGAAACCTTTTGTGTTCTAAAGATGTTTAGCTTGAATTATAAATTGGAGAACAAAGTTTCAGTTGTCATTGTTTGGGTTCCTGGATTGGAAACACAAGTTTTGGTTTTAAGGAAATTGGCTTATATACTTTTATGTTTAAGAAAAAAAGATAAATTGTACCAATTTTTACAGAATAACTTTTTTTGTTTGCTTATTTTTGTCCATTAATGGAGGTACTCATCTGACTTTTTCGGTAAAAAAAACACAAAAAATACTTTAATTTGGTTTATGTAATTTACATGAAATATATCAGTTTAGCTACTAATTAAAAACAAGTATTGAAGTTTGACATAAACTGTAATTTATCATGTAATCTACAAACAAATTCAATTTTAGCTCAATAATAAGCCTTCTGAAACGAAATATAAACACTTTTGGCCGTCAAATTGGGGTCAACCGAAATTCCCTGAAATATCCATCAGGTATTTTAATACGTCCTCAAATGATGGTAACAATAATGCACAGACATTTCCCCTAGGGCAATTTAAAATCTATTTATATAATTGTCGCAATAAAATTAACGGTTTAATAACTGCTGAAATAAAAACGGAATGTTTTTGTTTGTGTTTTCTTTATGGACTTAAAATGGAAGAAGTTCTTAATTTGGGTAAAGGGAGATAATACTTTTTGAAGAAAGAAAATAGAGACATTAAAAAGTATGTATCTTAATAATTAATACATACTTTTTTGCATAACTTCTTTGGATCCGTTTTATGCCTTAAAACATGTTTTATGTTTATTTTTTTCTTGTTATTATAATTATACATTTATATACATGGAAATAAACTTTAAAGAGATTGTGGAAAAGAAAGAGATATTGGAAAATGAACTAAAATAATCACGACCAGAAAGCTTTAATCAACTAAGCTACGGTCTACGGAAAGAGATTGGATTTTTTCTTTCTTTTTCTTTATTTAAAATTTACTAAAATAAACCGAACTTGGTACATATAAAATTGATAAACTGGGTATTTAACTTGTTACGACCTTGTTAACTAAGTTGACATAGAGGCAGTCTTTTTCAGCTGGGAGCGCTTTTTACCACTCTAATTATAAAACTTTTACCCAAACCTTGCTCGAAGCAAAACGACAAAAGAAAGATCGAGAAGGATAAAGTCATAAAATATAAAGAGGTCAGACTTTGGTAGGTTTGTGAAAACATGCCTCAGGACAAATGTGGAAATGTAATTTTGCTCTTTGATTTCTATCTTGTGTCACATCTGGTATATTGTCTTGTTTATGTACATGTTCTTATTATTTTTCCGTTTAAAATATAATAGCGTTTTGTATTTAAACTTCAAGATACAATATATCCAATACAATAATGTTCTACAATGGAGTTCTTTCAAACTATGCAGTTTTGTAAAACTGACATTTTATTTGAATACTTGAATAATTTAGCGAATGCTCTTATGTGTATGGAATTCTTAATTTTTCAGCTGTCAAAACTAATGCCTAAAAGTTATATGACTACAATATAACCTAAACGTTAAAAATGTTCGTAAGTCAAAAGTAAGAACAATCGAAAACTGTATCTTTAGAGTTAAAAGAGTGATTAAAAACTTGAATAAAATCGCCGCGGAACGCACTTCCATACATCTACTTATTGCAGTTGCATTCACTACGCTAAGCTGGATTTGATTGGACGCCTCTGAATGCGGATCGAATCCTGACTTCATCTAGATTAACTCGAAGCTTTTCACACACATTTCTAAATTTTACTCTGAATGTTTTGATATGTGAATTAAATGACTTTTCGGATTCTTCAATGTGCGCAAATATAAGTTCTAAGTGGCTTTGACGTCGCACTAAAAATTTAAGAGCCATTTATTTTTCAGTATCTCATTAATAATGTCTGTCTGAAAATGCTAAAGTCCAATCTTAGTGACTTAAGAAAAATACCTGCTCATGATAAGTTTATGCGTTTTAATAAAAGATTATACCTTTTAATATGGTCATAAAAGATAAGGAATATTTATTGATACTGTAAAGTTGCAACACATATGCAGTCGTACATATAATATTGAAATATAATCATACAATAAATAAAGTTAATATATACTTAAAAAAAAAAAAACATACAATATACCACACAAATTACAATATCTCAATCTGAAATTGAACATGTAATATAAATAATTTGTTTTTTATTTTTTATAATGAAAGCTTTATTTATTAAAACCTAGAGTTGTTTATTTCACTTATATTTTATTGTAGTTAGAGAACTTATAAATGTTAAATATTATGCCATAATATAAGAGTCATTTGCATATTTCCCATTACCAACCGTTTGAACTGTCCCAAGGCCATAACATTATAGTTTAGTTAAATTAACCTATCAAAGAGCTCTTAATTACTTTAGATAGGCGTGCTATTTGATCCTCTTTAGTCGCTCCTATTCAGTAGAACGGAAACTAAATAAAGCCGTTAAGGCTGTATCGTTAGCTTAGACAGGTTAGACAAACAGCGGTACCCTACATTAGATACACCGTGATCGAGGCACGGGATTAGAATCAAGCACCATTGCCTTAGTAAACAAGTTGATCCTATCTTGCTTAAATGCTGTGTCGTTATTTGGATAGCTGGCTCGTTTAGTCTCTCTATTCTTTTTTTGTTTTTCCTGTGTAGCTAGGATTGCGCTTTTAGATAATAAAAACGGTCTGTAGAAAATTAGTTGTATTATATTGCTTATAATTAAAAAGAAAGAAACAAAAACTAACATATTAATGTGTGACTACACATTGTTATATTTATATATAACAAAGATATTTATACAGTTGAAATAGTGATCTACTAAAATAATTGCCAAATTTATGCTGTTATTCCAACAATACCTAGCCTATAAGTTTAAGTTCAAGTTCAATTTATTCATAATAATATGTATTACAGGTCATATCTTAAACTACGAGTAGGTACTTACTTAAAAGTATCATACATGTACGTATAATTTCATCTAATAAAATTGAACAAAAAATAATGTCAATATTATATAACACCCAGAAAGTACCAATAAAATGAGGAACTACGTGTATTTGACACATAAAATATATCGCTCGGCTCGACAGTTAAATAAAGTCGCGCCACGGCGCACTAAGTAGAAATATTACGACAGGGGTAAAGATGATATACTGGCGATCAATAATAAACGAGATACCAACGAGATACAAGCGAGATACGAGCAAGATACCAGGTTCAATACGCTCCGCGTCTAGGCTTTAGGTGCGTTAAGTATATGTCAACAGGGATTAAGAACAGCGATAAATTTTCCCATTTAGACCGATTTATTCTCCTTCGTAATCCATATTCTTCGGGAACCGATCGTGTAGACGTCCTTTATATATGACTTGATAGATAACTATTGATTTATTACCGCCAAGCTCGAACGTAACAAGGAAACTCATTAATATCAGCCCGAGTTTCACTGAAATTAGTTCTGAATACGTAAAGTATTAAGTCCCGCGGAAACGTGCGGCGGAACCTTCGATTTTAAAGTAGAATAACTTATTCTTGTGAAAGTTTGGATTGAAACCGCGATAAGAAATGCTTTATACGTTTAAGATTAATGGGAAGATGTAACGATATGAGTTCTATCTAAAATTCACAAATTTATGGTAGAATTTGAGCAAACAGATAAGTCAAAGGGGTTGTTTTATTTGAATTTAACGTTTTAACGGTAATTGTTTGAAGTTCTAAGTAGCATGCGATGCAGGCAGCATGTGAGGAGGGGGTGAGTATCTTGTTAGGCAAAATAATTTATGTAAGCAATTTAATATATGGATACGAGCGTTTAAAATGTTCTACCAAAATAATTTACTGTGAAATCCGGCTTATTTTTAGGTTATTTTAAAATGTAAGTGGTTAATTTTACACATCAAAGAGTTACTTTTACACAATTTTCGCAAACAGTAAAACATGGCAAATTACGGTTAACATCAAGAAACCTGACAACAGCAAATTGCCCTCTGTTGCAAAGCAAACAATTCTCAAGAACCTTTGGTGCTTTCCGAACTTTGATCCAAGCCAGTATCGCGGCGGTGACCGCAATTTCCCAGAGAACATTCGAGAGCCTTCCATTATGCTTGCCTCGCCACAAAGTAGTCTAGTCTGACAAAAAAAACTATGCACAACAAAAAAGATAAAATAAATAAATAGAATTAAAACGTCAATTCTAAAGCAGTTGTCTAGTCGTTAAACTATGTCGGTTGGGTGGCTTGCAAGTTCTTTATTTAAAAGTTCGCCACACTCATTTATTACAAACTTATTAACTAAACGTAATTACGTTAAAAAAATTGTAGGTCATTGTATGCGTTTTAGTAGATTCAGATCTTACTTACAAGATTAAAATCCCAAATAACATAGGATTTTTAGCGCATTGATTAGCTGCAACTCATCTGATTTCAATCAATCAATCAATATAATAATATCAATAATATAGACTATTGCTTTAATGTTCACCATACAAAAAAAGAAAAAAAACAGAAAATAACCTTAAATATATTGAAGTGCTGCACATAATAGCCTTAGGCGAATATATCGTTCTTCCTTGGATGGACATTTCTCTTTTTTTCAGGTTTTTATTTTATTTTCTCCAACCGGTCGTCTTGTACAAGAGCTCACATACGACGATGTATAAATTGAAGGGAATGTAAAGATAATAACATTACAACCCAGTTCCTCAGTCCGCAGCTCACTTAGGTAAAAGGACAATTGAATCTAGGAGGTACCTCTGATGTGGTTTTGAGGCCACATGTCAAGTTTCAGAGGATATTTTCCATAAAATATTATAATAAATAAGTATTTCAGGTCATATCACACAGCGCCATCTAGCCCCATACTAGTCAAAGTCAAAGTCAAATCGTTTATTGTATTATTGTGTTTTCAATAAAATTACATTAATATGTTATGTTGCAGATTTTATGCATAAATTGGTACATGAAGAACACTATATACCCTCAAAGGGTGTTTACAAATAATTTAAGCTTACGCTTGTATCATGGGTGTTAGATAAAGGATATAATACATACATAGTAGTTTTCTTTAAATTATATTTGAATTTTACATACTTATAGTACTTATTAAGAAATGTTCGTATTATGCTTTGAAAAGCGCGTCACCCAAAAGTCACCTATTAAGACACTAATTATATTTTTTGTTTACTTTTTATTGTATTTACCTCTGCATGTTGGTGTTTTAAAGATTGTTTATCTGGCTATACTTTTAAAATCATTAAACATTTATTTTTAAAGGTCTTATCTTATAAAATGTAATTTGTTTTTTACTGTACTTTATTTTACTTATATGAAAAGACAGCAACGACAAGCTTCTTTTCTAAATATTTCAACCGAAACATTGTTTAAATCGCTCACTCGTCGCGACTTCCCTTAGGAACGAAAAAAACGGGAACATCTGAGGAGCAGTACAGTCGTCGAGTCTTCTAAATACCTTAGAGAATTAGTTCAATCGATCAATAAATCTGAAAGAAATTCAGAGATTACAGGCTTCAGTAAAATTACCATTTCCATAGAAGATACTACCTCTCATACCCAGGTGAGTAAAGTTTTTGATCAAAATTAGCCTATAAGTAACTTATCATAAATCAAAATATGAGATAATTTTATGAATGATAAATTGGTAAGCACAATAATTAAGGTAAATAGTTATTTGTTGGTACCAATCGAGTTCATACTATGTGCATCCAAAATAACATACTGCAATGATTTTATCTCGTAAATATCAGCCACGCTACCGACCATCTACGGAAAAGACACAATATAAGTATTAAATGTTAATCAATGAGTTTGGAAAGCCATTGAATCTACATCAAAACCTTGTACTATAATCTATCTTAATCTAAAGCCAATAGACGAACAGCTTCATTGCTATCCGGGTGCTTATATTACAGAACCAAACGCAATGAACATTACAGTACTCTGCAATCTTTTCTATGTAAATAGTAGTACTTAGCCTGAAAGGGACCTTTTTCAGCGATATATTAGCATTTTAAGGTATCATTTTGTATTACAATAAAATCATACCAATATATCCATCTAATTCCCAATGTACCGAAATTCCAATACGCAAATGTTACTTGTAACGAAGATTAAAAACAGCGCAAAAAACTTTCTCTCGCAATATATTCGAGCGATAATTTTTCCAGAAGAGTCGTAAATCAGACCCGAGTTTTGTCCCTGATGAAATCGATGCCTCAACTTTGGAGAGGTGTTCGAATGAAAAGCCGATTACGGGAAAGTATTTTCGCATATTTTCGGTGCCACATTGTATCGAGGGAAAACACAGCAACGTTATTTGAATATATGAGGTAAGACAACGGAAAAATAAATACGTAGAAGGTATATAAGGTCCCAGACTCAGCGGGGTCCAGGGGTTGCTGTGCCGATAAATCTGCGGAACCAACGAACTATGGTCTGGGTAATCAGTTTCACGCAGTTATTTAGCCAATTTATCTCGTTTGTGTTTAGTGTAGCAGTTTTATCTATTTGCGAGCAATTTAGCTCACAGTGGGAAGTAGGTGGCAATGAATTGGGTCGTAAATTAAGAGGAAAATTACCGCAAACGACACAAATATATCATGCGCAAAGTTTGCTGAAGGCAGGCTTATAAACATGGGGACCTTGAAGCACCTACCAGGAAAAGTGCCGAAATTTACGAGGAAGGAACGCCTTATTAAGATTTACAAGCGTCTAGTAAGTAGTGGAGTTGTTTAGTAGCTGTTGTTATATGTTTGTAAATAAATTAGGACTTATAAGATGGGAAAATGCTTCCAAAATCGCAAAAAATGAAATAATATCTATACATAGGTATTATTAGATTTACGCTTAGTTTTAGTACAATTTTTGGTCACATCTATGAACGTGTCGTCAGTAGCTTAACATTAATAAATGCGGTCAGATAACTTATTTGAGTTAACATGCGTACATGTAACGCTATAATGTATAAGTAGGTAGTGGGTAGTCATTGTGCTCCGTAGTCAACAAACATTCTTGCCCATACAAAAACCGTGTTTCTCTTAGCTTTTTACAAGTCCTCGTGTGCGGCACACAATCAACTCTTGTTTACTTGCGCCGGCGACAAAACAAACACACAGTTAATTTCTATGCTCGTACGAGTTTTGCTTTCCAGCGCCCAAAGTTTCACTAAATTTATGAAGATTGAAAAATTTTATGCTAAAATATTTTCTTTGTTTTATTGGCACATGTTGAGACTCAAAAGTTTCGAGCTTGGCTTACTATTCTACATGCATATTTTCAAAAACACAGGCAAATACCATTTAGTTATACGGAAACAGTCTAATGGCGTAAGCTAGCGAGTTCATATTCCTGATGTTACTTATGTTGACAACAATGTACTTATAAATCCGAAACATACTCGAAATATGCTTATTTCGGCGTTGATTTATACTTTGTTGGGTTTCGTATCACAAAACTCGTAGGTATTAACACTGCAACTCATTCATATACCTATATATTATGGCATATATGCCATAAAACACGTGTATTGCTTATATTTTTGTTGTTATTGTTATTAAAAGGACGGAATCATACCAATCTACTTACATATATAGAAAAAAGCATAAAATTGCCAGATAACACACAGCATTGCTTAGCATTATGCGAGTTGTGGTCAAGAACTATTCTTTCTTGTATAAAAACAGACTAATTAAACCGTCTTCATTTTTAAAATCACTTATAAAGAACTCTAATTTATGTTACGTGAAGTAAAACGTAATTAAGAATAAACGGACGTAGTGCCGCTAAATTTATTTAGCCTGAAAATTGTGCTCATATCTCTCACCGAAACATTCAAAAATTCTCATTTCTTTAAATTTTTGTATAATTTTCTCAAACATCTGGAATTGCTTCATTATTTTTTTTACCCACGTTAGAATTTTTACACTTTTGTTATATATATATTTAATCTCGTGGAACTTTTTGTCAGAAACAAACTTGTTAGGTAGAAAGAAATGGGGACTCAATCATAAGAACAGCTGTTCTTTCATTAACAATGAAAATTTTTATTAACGGACGCTATGTACCTACCTAAGTATAATATAATGTTTTATTCGTGTGTGAGCAATATTAAGCCCCTAGTAATATTCCTAACATTACTCGTCCACACCTGCCTACATTTCCCAGATTACGAACGCTTCGTTAATTTTATTACGATAAAATCATTAATAAGCATTTTCATTCCCAATTAACGACAGTATCATATTCGGATTTACGTGCGCGTGTCCATAAAGCTAAATTTCCGCGACAGACGTCACCCTTGACGTAGGAAACGAATAAATCACATTGAATAGCGTGATTCAGCCGCTGATTTGTTTGCGGTGTCGTTAATTTTGAAGTGTTTTATGTCGATTAATAGCTATCGACGGTTATGACGATATTGCTAAGTAATTGATTCTGTTTACGTTATTCGAGCTGAAGTGGACCAGCGGCGAGATATCGCGTTTCGTTAAGTGGGTTTCAATTGTATAATTTACTCGTATCTAATGTCCGTGTTTGGCGCGGGACTTTTAAAATTAATCAATCAATTTGTTTATAGAGTTTTTCATAACAAAAACGTTTAAATGTTGTTTTTTGTAAATGTGTGCCTAGGTAGCTAGTAAATGGTTTGTAAGTTACATACTACATATTTCTTCTGATAAATTTCAGGCACTATTCCGAATAGATTACTTTTATTTTAGGTATTTATAATTTATTTATGATACTTCAAACGATGTATCATTTAGGGCGACTCACAGACTCCAAAATTGAAACAAAGTTAAGTAGATTTCAAACATTTGTAAACTTTGCCGCCCTAAGAAATTTCCTCAACCAATCGCTAAGAAAAGATCGCAAGAAAAACCGGAGTGTTATTTCACGGAACTATGTAAACCCGCTTGACGGAGGGATAAAGTTTTCGGAGTGCCCCGAAGGAAATACCTATTCGTCAAAATATTTACGAAACCAACAGACAGGAACATCCGAAACCTTGTTTACGTATTTGAATTTATCTATCGCTTTTGTGTACCTATTGGAAAAAATTCCGATTGACATTGTGCGGCCCTATCTACTCCATTTAACTGGCATGAAAACTTATTTCAGTTTCGGCGAAAAGCAGAATATTAAGTTTGCGGTAACTTTCCAGAACTTATTTTAATACTTATATCTAGCTTTACAAATATATAAAAAGTAGTACACAAAAAGTAAAGATCTCGCGATTATTTCGAGATACGAATAAAATTCTTCTTATAACAAGGCGTTATGGTTGGGATCATGAAAGATTTAGCTGGATTACAATAAATTCCCCAATAAATGTAGGGTCAAGGGGCCAGTCCGGTCGTATTGCATGATATCTAGGCGATGAAACAGGAAAACCGTAAACTGTGGAATTGTTGCTCGCCATTCATGCTTGTAAGGGATCAGTTATTTCACTATGAATAAAATTGCGCACGTTTTTTGCAACTAACGATTTAAATCTTCAAAATATTACGCCAGTAAGTTAGTTTGTTTGTTTTGATAGTGTAAATGTTACTCTTTCATACCATTATGGCGAAATGCCTAATTCTGTTTTTAATGGTATGGTAGTATTGGGTCTTAAGAGTGACATAGGCTTCTTTTTATCCCAAGGCCGAGGACAGCTAATCATTTCTTTAGCAAAATAGCAACTGGTTTTGAAGTAAAAAAATATTATTGTAAGTGAGTTTAATTTGCAAACATTAAAATTTTGGGAATACTAACATTGTCGTTTTATTTTGGTAATATATATATATATATTTATATTTTGAGAAGGCACATGGTACATTTAGTAATTACTTGTTTTATCTCTGCGCCAGATGTCTCTGTAGATAAAACTTTTTAAACTGAAGGTTTCAAGGTTTGGGCGTTCAGGGCCTAATTTTTAGATTCTCCGCAGTGTTTTAAATTGTAAAACGCTGACCAACATATTTTAAATTTTAATTAAAATGTTGAACTTTTGTGAAAAAAATATCACTGGATTTATTCATACATAGTGAGTTACTATTTTTTAAGGCGGGGGGAGTATATTTTTGCATTGCTTCTCCAATTTTTCGATTTTATATGTGACACTGAATATTTTTTTTTAAATAATATGTTGTGTGTTGATTACGAAACAAACATAACACATGCGACTAACGCCCATATTACGTACCGTATAAAAAGTTTTCCACCTTCTTTTCACCGAAAGATCTTGAAGCTATTTCGGTATCAATATCTTTGTTGTTTACAATATGTTACTTCGTTGCCAGCCGATTTCCATTCTGATAGAATCCAGGGTGTTACTTGAAACTCCATACAAATGATATGTATTATTTCACTTACTTTTCTCGTTCTCGAAGAGAGAACTAAAACAAAACAAAAGACATCAGGTCTTCAGATATCATGTAAGGAAAACAAAAGACATAACAATATTGTCGCCATAATAGCTAAAATTTGTGGTAGTATCGCAAAGGCCGAAGTAATCTCCATATTGTAGAAACAGGCATATACGTCGAAGAGGCTTTGGGGTTGGTTAGCAATAGATCCAAGGGCCTTTAAAATAGGGATTGGCTAAGAATGGAGAGAGCTGACAATGGCGACTTATTTTGATGGCATACCTTTCTCAGTGAATATATTCCCGATTATGATCTCTCCCGTCCGACCTTTTATTAATTTGCATAATAAGGAAGTGTCGATTGATTCGGATTTCATCAGATAAGTCGCAGACGTCATCCGTCGTCCAATCATCTTTGATTTGGTTAAATGAAAATCGTAAAGAAATGAAAGATACTATTACTATTACTGTGGAACTCCTTGCCCGAATCTCTATTCCCCTTGAACTATAATTTGTCGGTCTTCAAGTCGAGAGTAAACCGGTTTCTTCTAGGCAAGCGCGCTACATCGTAGACTATAACGTTGCTTACCATCAGGCAAGTTGTAGTCAAGCGTAAGCCTATATCATGTAAAAAAAAAAAAAACATTTCTGAAACTACAAAGTGCACATTTTCCCTAAGTTTTTATAGTCTAAATGTAAAATAAAGTATGTGTTTGTAAATATAGTAAAAAAAGTTTATTGTCTATGACTTTAAATTACTATTTATTTAAACAATAATCGTTATCGTACATAAATATCTACTTCGATTTTCTATACATATTATGAAGCTGTAACTGGTCGGTGTCTGTACATATAATAATATTTATACAAATATACATTTCTATGACATGGCATACAAAACTGTGCGATGACCTTTACGATAATGGACAGAAAAATAATGCCACCTACATTGTACCCTAAACATCTCGGCTTCAAGGATGTAACCTCACTAAAAGAATAGTACTTTGTGATTTCAGTGGAAACAAACGCGATGCTACCCGTGGGGCTATAAACTGGCGGGCACCAACCCATGATAAAATCTAGATTGCGTTCCTACAAACGTGATATGTTCTTAGTTCTTCCAACTCTAGCTAGGACAAGCTTGCGAGACGAATAAGAAGTGCCACTAAAACGAATACGTGGATAAAACTTTTAAGCTTGCGGTTTAACAAACAGACTTCGAAATTCAAAGTTAAAAACAGTGCGGTTTCAACTGCTTTTCATCAATGATTCCGCCAATAACGGACTTCGATTGTGACGCGTGATTGTTCGATAGAGCATTGTGGTTGCATTCACTGATGTCCCAATTTCGTGTCCCATTTTTCAGTTTGAAAGTATTTCTTTTGATACCATTTTAATACACCTAATACTATATACCTAGTTTTTTTTTTTGTAAAATACGACGTTTTCAGTATTTAAGTAATTGATTTGTGGAAAAAGTCTGGATTACATAAATTGACTAAAATTACGTCCTTTTACTAATAAAAAAGATCGTACGAAGCCGCATAATATTTGACTTCTTTTGATAAGGGATGTAATATATAACATTGCCAGCCATTTCCTGCGTCACACAGAGATCTCCAGAAATCTCTTCCTGCCATTGGCTTTTGTATTATTGTTTTCGTAAGAGATACGCATTGTGGAAGTTTGTACAAACTTTTGTGCTTTTTGTCGTAATATCTTGTAGCTACAATATTGAAGGCAAGGAATGAATGTTTGTTGTGGATATGATGTTTGTATATATTACTACTATTCCCGCATGACACAAGTATTTATGTACTTTAAAAATTTATAATTACTTGTGTTGAGTCTGGTCGTTTGTATGTATAATAAGTATGTATTTACAAAAGAAAAGTATATAAGTATTATATCCGTTATCTAGTACCCACGACACAAGCGTTTGCTTAGTGTGGGGCTAGATGGCGCTATGTGCAATGTCCCGGAATATTTATTTTATTTATTTATTTTATTGATTTTATTAATATGATAATTTGGCATTGTTTAAAAACACAACTGAAAATGACACACAGAAAATAATGTTCATGTGCATGTGTTTAATAAATTACATGAATTCACTAAAAAGTGTTGGAAATTATAACACAAGTTACCCAATAAAATAATAATTGGTATAAAAAAAAATCTTTATAAAAATGTTCCGATTTAAATCGCACAAAACTCTTATCCGATCCAATAAGTTAAGTTTATTCTTCACACTCAGATCAGCCATCCTGGTCCAATTCAGATGAAACTTAGACAAGTAAAGTTTGGAATCGAGACGTGTATGTTGATCGAGATCGCGAGAGTGCTCCACTTCGAGATTTGTTCTCAACTTTAAAACGAGCTGCATTTTTGATTCGAAAGAACAACAAAGAAAAGTGGCGAATGGTTGGAATTATACCGTGAAAGGTTGCTGGAAGAAAGAGCCGTCGCTTTCAGTTTGATTCATTGAATGAAGTCAATCCTCCTGACATTTACTTAACATAAAATTAATTAAATGTTTGCCGAAATAAGACATCAAATCATGAATTTAACTATAAGTTAAAAGAATTTAACCATTATATGTACAGCAGCGTATAGTAACTCTGATTTTTGTTATGTTTTGGTGTAATATGGTCATTTTATTAATTCAAAACAAAGGCGGTGTCTGCTTTTTAGTTATTTTGTAACTAGATATTTTATGAGAAATACAGAACCACAAACCATTTGATTACATTTCTAGTTTATTGCTTGGTGATAATGATTCAAAGGAAATAATAATCCCCTAATCACTTAACTTTAGTTTTTCCTTAACTATTAGTCGAACCATCTTTGTTTTCATCTGCAATATACAAATAACCAAACGAGAGATAAGTCACAATACCATAAATATTGAGTTATATTTATTTTAGAAAAGCATTTGCTTAGTATGGGGCTAAATGACGTTAAGTGAATGGAAAAACTAGGGGACATATTTCAAGCGAATTTTGTCTAGAAAGAACAAAAAAGATTGAAAAAACACACACTTTTTATGCACAGATCTACTTCCCGCTAGCAACAGTCCACTCCAAACGCCAGGGTGTTTTCAAATATAATGTCAGTAAATAAATTGAAACATATGGGCGTGGAAGCGAATGCAATAACAATAAATTACACAAAGGGGATTTTAAAATTCTTTGCCACATCGTTATAGGCATGCGGTGTTGCCAACATGCCAGCAGATTATAGCGCTTAAGGCTGCAGAGATATAAATTGTCCAGTGAAAGCTGATACATTTATTATTTGCTATTTCCTTTGTCTTATTGTTTGCCTCAAATATTTTTTCTAGCTTTTTATGAGAGTATTTATTTGTGTTTTTTATCAAGGGGATTTTCACTCACAAAAAACTATTAATAATAAGATTAATAATAATAAGATTAATAGGGAATTTGTTGAAAAATATACAATACTAAAATGTTCTAATTAAAACTACAAAAATTGAGATTTTCGCTGTAAAAAAAAGGCCCACCGAAATAAGTTAAGGTAAAATAATACGAGTATACTAAACTTAAAATAACATTAACAAATGGTACCGACTATACAACACAAAACGTCCTGTCTAAGTAACAAACTCTATCAACAAACAACCAATTAAAAGTGTCATAAAAATAAATCCATGGCATGCGTTCAAGTAACGCTCAAGTGAAATTCAAATTTGTTGGGAACAAGGTGTCAAATCAATCGTCGAGTTGCAGCTCGCTGGTAGACAATACCCGTCCTCAACGCTTCCCGTCTGCCAAGTTCTGGCGCGTCAGAGTTACTTTGATAACAAACGACATCGTAAATGTAGCAGCCACATTATATAAAAAAGCAACTTGTAAATAAAGTTAATCACGTTATATTTCGGAATAAAACTATGCAATATAAGTAGGCAATTTTAATGTTGTGTAATGTACACATAATGTTAATAAAAACATTACACTTATACAAATTACAACAACATACCAGAAACAACCCTAACAAAGGGCTTCCGCAACGCGGGGGGAATCCAGTCACGTTTGATTTCAACACATCTCCATCTCCTTTTTAAGTGGAGAAATTTGGTTAATGTACATACATTTTAAAGGTTATGAGGCATTGTTTTGTTGTGGTATAAAAAGTAGTGTAATGACAGGCTACTTTTAATACCAAGAGTGCTTGAGACCCAATACTACAACCGTATCGTAAATCGCCACGACTCGTTGCTCCACTGCAGCGTTAAACAAACAAATAGACTGTCAAATCGACAATGTCACCTTCGCTTTATATATTAGATAGATAGATAGATTAATGCTTTATCGGAGACTTAAATAAAATAAAACACTATACAAGCACGAGAAAGTTTAAATCTTATGTCACTAACGGCGGCTATATCGCTGAAAGCGATCTCTTCTAGGCAACCGTAGGAGGGAGAGGAAATCATAGATAATACTTCTTAATATTATGACATATGTAGGAGTATGTAAGTTATGTTGTCCAAGTAACTTCGCTAACTTACCGCTACGTGGTCCCGTCACGTTTTCAGAGATTAGCCAAATGCCTCCGCCTTCCGTCACTGTTTGTCTTACGAAATATCCAAGGGAAAAATAATTTTCTTATTTAAATGAAACGGTGTTTTGCTTTTTTTACCCCCTCGGAAAGAATTGTTTTATGAGGATTCAAAAATATTAAGTTGATTATGTTAGGCAGCTATTTAAATAAATAAATATTTCACGACATATCACACAGCGCCATCTAGCCCCATACTAAGTTTACACTTGTATCATGGGTAGTAGATAACGGATATAATACATATATACTTTTTGTACATACATACTTATTATACATAGAAACGACCAGACTCAACACAAGTAATTACAATATGATATGAGTGCTTGTTAGACATATTCTGACAGCACAAGTGGCGCCATCAGCCGCTCAGTCTGAAGTGTATGGAAATGAGTGTGGATTTTCGCGCCTGGCAGTTAGTAGACCGTAGCCTAGTGGTTAAGGCGTTCGGGACGGTAATCCGAAATACGCAGGTTCGAATCCTGCCGGTCGTGATTATTTTCGCTCATTTTCCAATAAAAAGTTTAATTTAAAACAACCATAGTGCAGGTTTAGCACTTAATAAAAATTAACTCATAATTAAAACGCGAAAGGCCCATTTCTCGTCATATCAGGTGTCCATAGTACATCGATATGAGTGCTTGTTAGACATATTCTGACAGCACAAGTGGCGCCATCAGCCGCTCAGTCTGAAGTGTATGGAAATGAGTGTGGATTTTCGCGCCTGGCAGTTAGTAGACCGTAGCCTAGTGGTTAAGGCGTTCGGGACGGTAATCCGAAATACGCAGGTTCGAATCCTGCCGGTCGTGATTATTTTCGCTCATTTTCCAATAAAAAGTTTAATTTAAAACAACCATAGTGCAGGTTTAGCACTTAATAAAAATTAACTCATAATTAAAACGCGAAAGGCCCATTTCTCGTCATATCAGGTGTCCATAGTACATCGATATGAGTGCTTGTTAGACATATTCTGACAGCACAAGTGGCGCCATCAGCCGCTCAGTCTGAAGTGTATGGAAATGAGTGTGGATTTTCGCGCCTGGCAGTTAGTAGACCGTAGCCTAGTGGTTAAGGCGTTCGGGACGGTAATCCGAAATACGCAGGTTCGAATCCTGCCGGTCGTGATTATTTTCGCTCATTTTCCAATAAAAAGTTTAATTTAAAACAACCATAGTGCAGGTTTAGCACTTAATAAAAATTAACTCATAATTAAAACGCGAAAGGCCCATTTCTCGTCATATCAGGTGTCCATAGTACATCGATATGAGTGCTTGTTAGACATATTCTGACAGCACAAGTGGCGCCATCAGCCGCTCAGTCTGAAGTGTATGGAAATGAGTGTGGATTTTCGCGCCTGGCAGTTAGTAGACCGTAGCCTAGTGGTTAAGGCGTTCGGGACGGTAATCCGAAATACGCAGGTTCGAATCCTGCCGGTCGTGATTATTTTCGCTCATTTTCCAATAAAAAGTTTAATTTAAAACAACCATAGTGCAGGTTTAGCACTTAATAAAAATTAACTCATAAGTAATTACAAATTTTAAAATTCACAATTACTTGTGTCATGCGGGAATCGAACCCGCACCCCTAGATTAGACCGTTCGATAAACTATCTCACCGCATACATCAATAAGCGAGTAATGAAAGCCACAAGCCCTGTTATAGTTTATATGGAACCTACTCGTTGTTCAGAATGTTTTACGTTGAACTGAGTGAAGCCAACTTTACAGTATGCAGTTTAATATGCGGAGTTTTTGGGTAAATGCAACGCGTAAAGTAGGTAATGAACATGTTGAATGAACCAAACTTGGATTTGAGAGCCATGAACGGGCTCATAACCGAAATAGAGATAGGGGCAGCGGGGTATACGACTATCTAACCTTAAAACTAATATCATAACGAGTTTAACTAAAATTCACTTCTCCAATTTACATTCCAATTATTTGATTAAAGATCTACACATTTTTTTACAAACCAAACCACAATAACTCATGGAAAAAACAAATCAAAGTTCATAACAGAATCAATAAAACGCCCTGCCCTTGCGTAGGCGTCCGTTTATTTACGCCCAAAAAGAAGTTGCTGGAACCCACCGTGGTTTAACTACTGGTAGGATTTATGTCGCCACGACGTCCTTCGTCCGTTTGACCTAATAAGTATGTGTAGGGATGGAGGCTTGACTGCATCTTGTAATAGACATCTCATTATTGTGAAAAAAGTTTGATGCCTAAAAAATTTAATTATTTCAATGTCTTTACAGATTTTTTCAGATGTAGTATAACGATGTTCGCATCTAAATAAGTATTGAATTGAATTTGATGAATCTAGAAAGTCACGAAAATACCTAAAAATTAAACTGAAACACGCTGAACAAAAGCCAAATAAAAATATCTTAACATTTTTAGGGTTTTTAGTCAAACAAGATACTTTATATTTGACATTAATTCAACATTTAATATACTAACTTTTAAAACACGTGGTAAAAAGCATACAAAGAAGAAGTAAGAAGTAATCAATTGAAACAGTATCAGCCTTAATTGCAATAGAAAACAACTCAAAGATATGGTGACTGGTCCAAAGCTATCCGACAGAACGCTTGATATAACTGAACGTACATTAATCAGCGTAGAACTATATACTGTATTAAACGGTTTTATAGACTTGAACGCTGAATATGTCAGCAAAGGACAGTGGTTGACCAAACGGAACGATATACTGTATTGACTGGTGTCCACAGATTACATAGCCTGTGGTCCAAATCCTCGGCCTTGGCGCCAACCTCTCATTTTCAGGACCGATGCCGAAAAGATAATATACTTACAACATGGCTGAACGCTCGCTATGGGCAAATGTTTCCACGCTATCATCGTATAAACAGAGTGAGTTCACCCATTTTTTGCCATTTCATCAAAATGTTTTCACTTTATTGCTTAGGACCGAACGCTGCCAAAGATTATAACGTTGCTTTTTTGAGAGCAGTCTTTTGTTACACGCCATTGTTGTTTCTGAATTGTACGTGGAAATGATTCACTTTTGCGTATGTAAAAGGTTTTTTTTATTATAATAAAATATTAAAGATTAGTTAAAAAACGATTTTTTATATGAAAGTAAACCTAGTATCAGAAAAATATAATGTTCGATTCTGTGAAATTCTTATGAATTCATTTAAACGAAGTTCAAAACGGGGCTTATTTTGTGTCGGCCCATTGTCTCGCCTTTTTATGTTAGGATCGTTCTATTTATTTTATTAGCGTACTGGATTTTATTGAAATATATATCAATGCAAACAAATGCCTTTAATACAGATTAAATTTCGGTGCAAAAACAAATGTCACGCTAGTATTATAAAAGGCATACAGACTAAAGTTTGTGAGTTTATATATGAAATGAATATTTTGTTTATTTCTCTTAATTTTGCCAAACTAAATATTTCAATTAGATAAGGTTACTCACTTTAGTACATAAACTTCTATTTTAAATTATTTCTATATGCTTTTAGAATGCTCTACCTATAAGTACAGAAATATAGTTCGAATAGAAATAAAACAAAATAAGAAATAATTGGTCATTGGTCTCTGTAATCCAAAAATACTACATTTATTCAAATTCCAGGAATGTAGATCAGACCTATTATTAGTTCATACGATGTAACTTACCGTTGTTCGGTGTTGTAGCAAAAATGATTTCCTATGAACAAAACCTTTCTACCAAGAAACGAGTGAACGAGTAGGTATTTTTTATTCATTGTATTTGAATTTCAACCCCTTTGGGTACTTTTTACACACTGCTTTTCATGCCGGGTAGTGGGTATAAAATATACAGTGTTAGTGAAAGGCGAGTGTGGCTCAGCGGTTCAAGTGTCTGCTTTACATTCAGACGCACCCTGGTTCGAATCCGGCCCAACACTAATGACTTGTATTGTCCAGTTATGTGTGGATTTGCACTGGCTTAACGGTGAAGGAAAACATCGTGAAGAAACCGACATGTTTGAGGACCGCAAAATCCGAGGACCATGTGTCTTCCGTGGAAGGACCTGGGCGCCCACCACGATGTATCTGCCCAAGAGAACTCTCCTAACGAATTTATTATGCGGGGGAGTCACGACCCTCAGTCATGAGGAAATACGACTCAAGAGAGAGAGAGAGTTAGTGATAAGCTAAGTTTGCATTAAACAAACAAAAACATACCCGTACCTTTTCTTGGTCTCTTTACGACACTATATATACAATTTTATCAACACTCTGTTATTCTGACACTAAATAGCGCTATTTATGTGTGTTACTTAAAAAAAAACATAATAGTTAACACACATTGTTTATTTTTATTAAATAAGATACATTGGCACGTTTTACTAGAAGTTGTTTGTAGCAGAAATGTGTTATAATATATACTTATTAATTTATATAAATTTTTTCTTCTTTTTGTGTAAGATAGACTAGAAAAGTGTCGTTTGAGTATTTTTAAACCATCATAAGAGCTTCTAGCATATAATTTTTAGCCTTGCCATGTTTTGTATTATTTCCTACTAACCCATTACAAAGATTGAGTTTACTGTAGGTGTTCGTGCATAGCTTGTTGGGGTATTTATAATTAATTAGATGGGATGAGAGCGTTGGATTGTACTTAGCTACTCCAATTTACATATTGGCTCTTTTTGAATTTAATCATGACGCTCGACGAATACAAAATAACTGGGGTTTTGAACCTCGTTATGATTCAGAACACATGATTATATTGAGATCAATATTTTTGTTAAATTACATACTTTGAATTCAGAAAACAGATAAATCATTTAAGACCATACTTATTCTCAAAATCTCCAAGTAATTTAATAAAATATGATCTACAAGTTGACACCCGTGGTTTCGCTCGCATTTGTTTAGGATAATTGTGTGAATAAAGTAAATTATTATTATTATCAGAAAAGTATTTTTTCTCGGAATTTGAAGAATTCCGGTAAGTTAACGAAACAACACGGGCCACGGCCAAGTGAGTTTCGTGTTGTTGATCCTACTCTTGACTAGTGTCATCTTGAAGGAATTTTCTTACAATGCGACACGTGTTTAAAATAGCGGCCTTTTGCATTGTAATGTACAGAGTTTTGGACAGATTTAGTAATTGGATAGAGTGATGTAAGTATTTTGGTATCACACCTGTGCTAGAGAGAACCAGCGGCACAATGTATACTTTGTTCATCTTCCAAATTCTTATGATTTCTTCTTTAAGTTCAGTATATTTATGGATTTTATCTGTTATGGTTTTTTGAATATTATGTGTGTTAGGAATGGCTATGTCTATTAAATAAACGCATTTTTCAGTTTTATCGATAAGAGTTATGTCCGGTCTATTGTTATGTAATGTCTTGTCTGTGAGTATGGCTCTGTCAAAGTACATTTTGTGGCAGGAACTCTCCAACACAGGGCTTGGCACATATTGGTAGTAAGGTTTTAGGTTATTGTCTATTAGATTGTGTTTTATAGCGAGCTTTTGGTGTATAATATGGACTACTTGGTTATGTCTGTGTGTGTAGTCAGTTTGTGTGAGAGTTGGGCATGCGCTAGTGATGTGTTGTATGGTCTCAGGTTGTCGGTGGCATTTCCTGCATTTGTCATTTTGTGCGTTGGGGTCCTTAAATATGTGTTTTCTGTAATTTTTTGTGTTTATAACCTGGTCCTGTATTGCTACCATAAAACCTTCCGTTTCGGGGAACAGATAACCTACTTTCAACCATTTGTTTGATGCTTCCAAGTCTACATGTTGTTGCTCTAAATCATGAATGTGTCTACCGTGCAATTCTTTCGATCTCCATCTGTTTAGTTTTATATTTTCATGGTCTTGCCTTGTGTCATTATTATTATTACTGTTATTATTATTATTATTATTATTATAAAAAGTAGCCTATGATATTTCTGACCTCATACTACCTACATACCAAAAAACATGATGATCGTTTAGCCGTTTTTGCATGATGAGTGTGTAAATAAACAGACAAACAGAGACACAGATTAATAAAGACATAGTTAGATAAACAGATAAACACCCAAAAAGTCTAAAAATTGTTGGAACTTATTCTTTCTGCTATCAATTCGAAGTATCTCCAAACATTTTCTTTTTTAAATATCGTCAATGTTCAGACTTTCGACCCTCTTCAGCTTTCCTATATGTATAGATTATGTCTTTTCTGCTTACTTGCTTGTATGAATATTATTATCTCTGCCTACACGCATTCCTTACTATCTCTTTTGAACTAACAAAGGTGTAATATTTTTGAAAAGTAAGGAATAAGCTTGCTTGCAATATTTTTTATGAAAAAATCAGCACTACTTTTTTTACGAATTTTTTGAAACATACTTCACATGTCTCTTTGACAACATGAGTAATTGAAATCTAAATAGTATATTAAGACTTCTAAGACGTGTGTAAATTCAATTTAGTTTTGTATTCTTATCTCGATCAGTGCTTAAGTTTGGCGTTTCAGCGAGGTAACGCCGCCAGCATTTTAGGCACCTTGCCCGCAGATTCCGATTTAAGTTAAGTATATTATTTGTAAGGTTGTATACATATATTTTGGATTATATAGTTGTTAATTCATAGTATTTTTAAGTTTATTATAAGGTTTAGTTTTTAATTAGGTACTATTATTTCCCTATGTGTTTTGTAAATTAAGTATGATATTTACAATTTCCAAGTAACTTGGACCATCGCAATGCTGGGAGTGGTTTATACCAAACGGCGTACTTTAATGAAATTAGGTATCCGTTCGGGCTTTTATCTGTCTGAAGCAAAACTCAAAAGAACATTTTCTCGGATAATGATTACAGTGAGGAAAAGAATAATGTTATTTACCTTCGATTTGCTACATTAACTTTTCCATTCTTTGTGATGTTTGGATTTTGCTGCGGGGGTTTTATAACTCGGAGAATTCTCGTTTATAAATGTGTAGCTGTATTTTTTTCCATAATATCTTTTATGATATTTTAAATATCTGTGTGAAAGTATATATGTTTATTAAAATATCTAAATAGAGTTTCGGTAACAGATTTTCATTTCCATATTATTTAGAACATTATGCATACGAGATAAAAGACAATTTTTTTAAGACAGTTGCATTAATCGATTTATTATTAGGATAAAACATCACGAAATGTACTCGTTAATTTGAATTCGTTAGTTTTTATTTTCATTTTGTGTAGTAAAACATATAACAATATTTTTTACAAAATATATTATACCAGAAAATAGTTTTAAAGATATAATTCTTTACGGTTAGATAAGCTTAGATAACAAGAGGTCCCAAGCTTTATTGAATAACAATTTATCTCAGCATTCTTATGAAGTGGTTGGCTCGAATCCAAGTAATTTGTTCCAGGCCGTTACAGAGCTTATTAGAAGTAAGCTTAAAGCTCCTTAATGTGGGCCATTCGACCATTTTATTAACTTAATTAAATTATAATAAAACTTTTTGAATATATGCTATCTGTTTAGGTCTAGAATCTAGATAGTATCCAGCATTTTCCAATAGCTCTAAATAGAATTGAAGATCTGAAACAATCAGATGTATATAAATAATTTAGTCCTTATATTTCTGTTGTATTTTAAAATACAACAAACAAACGTAAATTTCTGATTAGATTGAATATTTGGAAGAAAAAAAAACGTGCACTTACCTAGCTAAGACCATTTAAAAGCTGTTTAAGGCGAGTCACCAGTGAAAAAGCGGAAAAAACGTTTTACTATATCAAATTTTTTAGGTATTTACTCCTTAATATCGGTCTTGCAAAAAATATACAATATACTTAAGGATATTGTCTGAGCAATGTGCTAATTTGTTACACGATAGGGTATACTTTACTCGATCATAAAAAAATCCAAAGACAGCTTAATGTAAAAGTCTAAATCGAATATATTATTAATAAAATTTCTGACTTTACACATCATTTTTATATAGAAATGTTTCTCTTTAAATACTACAGAGAACCTGCTAAAATTTGGGTTTCAACTAAAGTCCTATAATTTTGAGTTAATTATTAATCCCAAAACTTGAATATTTCCCAGCAGTTTGACAAGACGCCGCGCCGCCCGCTACCCCGTCAGTCGCAATCGGGCGCTTGCCAACGTTAGACCTGTGCCAAATTTTCTCCGCCCGTTCTTACATTCTTGCCACAGTGTAATAAATGAAAATGGCTAATAAAAAAAATAAAGTTAGGAAGAAATCAGTGTTAATATCTAAAAGAAGGACAGGGAAAGAGAACTATAAGAAACGGTATGTAAATTACTCCCTTTTATAGTAAAATTATGAAGTTTACTCTTTTTTTTAAAGTAAAATTACTAAGCACGCAACAATATTTCTAAAAGTGGCTCAATTTTTTTATTCTTTATGTTTCTCCTCAGGTATATGAGAATTTTCTATAATTTTAGTTGATTTCGTAAATTTTCGTCATTACTTGCCACAGACTAAATTATATCAGTATGACCAAAAGTATGTACCTATGTACGAGTACTCTATAATTAATTAATGTAAGTGACATTATAAAATATTATGTAGTATTATTTCCTCTGACATTTTATAAAATTATTTAAGAATCCATATTTGACATTGTTTGTTTGTAAATGACATTATGTATACATTTTTATGTTTTTATCTTTAATTCTTTCGATAATGATTAGTATTAAGTTATATAAATTATTATTGTAATATATGACGTACCTTTTGTAGCGCAATGTTATAAGGTCAATAAATATCTTTGAATCTTTGAATCTTTAGGTCGAAAAAGCAGTCTCGAGTATCTAATACTACCAGTCCATTAGTAGAATTGCAACCTGTGAATTTCAATACTTCAACGACAGATGGGTAAGTGGATCATGTACTAAACAATAATACCATAAAATAGGCCGATCTATCTATTTTTTATATTATTTACTATTGACTATACACTCTACAGCTGATAAAGAATGACTTGCAGAATGTGATGATAAATTATCTCAAAATAATATCAATAATGAGTGAGTATAATATTATAATGTCATTAGTTTGTCACATAATACACAAAACAGAACCAAGCTGAATTTATACAATCATAAACGTAATAATTATGGTAATTTATATTTGTTGTTATTTGTTGTTACGACTGTATGTGTTCGAAATAAATAAAATAATTGTGGCAACAGAAATACATCTTCTAAAAAAAAACTGTCTAACTATCACGGTTTATAAGATACAGCCTGGTGACATACGGACGGACAGACAGACAGACAGACAGCGAAGTCTAAGTAATAGTGTCCCGTTTTTTACCCTTTGGGTACGGAACCCTAAAAACAGATCCAAGCAGAATATCCAAACAGAATGTATACGATAATAAACGTAATAAATGTGGTGATATTTTTTTTTGCATGTTATCTAAGCAGCGAATATACAAAGTCACGGCAATTTTATTAATATAACCTATGTATTTTTTTTCAAACAACAAACACGACTTTGTTTTATATATCTATAAATATAAGTAATAAATTATTACTTAGCTTATTTAAAACTGACAAAAATAACATTTTACATTAATAGAAGTTGATCATAGTATAACAGCTGAAATATTTATACTGTGGCGTTGTGCTAACGTTACGAGAAATGGACAGCGCGCGGAGTGAGACGCGCGGGCGGCCCCCCACACCTCACCTCCTAAAATCGTAGTTCGCGCGAAAATACCTCGCCTTAAGTGTAAAAAACGCACCATATCATCCGGAATCTCTTCAAGAATCAGAATCCTATACTAGTTTCACGGATACTGCCACCATATCACATGATAACAATAATCCATCATTCCGTTGCAGCGTGCACAACAAACAGGCATACAAACGAACAAACACACTTTTTTAACGTAACAGTATATTTATGGACATCTTATAACATGTGTTTGACTGCTTGTGTGTTTACGACTTATTTAATGTATTATTATATACATCAATATTGAAATAATAGTAACCAAATTAATTCAACCATAATAACCCAAATACTGGTACAATAGCAATAATAGCAAACAAACTAATAAGATGTGGTGCCATGTGTTACACACACACATAGTTAATCATAATTGTATAACAGTTTGTCACGTAGGAGGGACAAGATTCCTATAATGATATTGTAGATAGGTGACAAGGGAGCTTATAAGTTTTGTGACGGCTTAATATGTATTTTTTTTAATTCTTCGGCTTGTCATACTACCTGTTTTGACATGTCAGAGGTATTTAGGGCGATTTGAAATGTCTTTACATATGTGTTGTGTTGTTTCAGGTTAAGGACTAACCCTCAAATAAGCTCAATAAATTTCAAATAAGTTAGTAATTCCGCTCCGACCAACTGATTAGCGCCATGTTAATATTTTTACTGGCCAATAAAATAAGCATTTGTTTCTCTTGTGACCTGACATTGGCGAAATTGGGGAGGTGCCGCAGAGGCCATTAAAAAAAAGAATTAGCCACTCATATCAACCTACTTTTAAACAATGGTTTTTAAATATCTTAGTCAGTCAAGGCAGAAGTACAAATTTTACACATAAATGAACGTTTTAGCAATTATATTAACCATTATATGTTAAGTCGATACCCTATGAATCGAACGTCGATACTAAAATAGAATTCTGCCGAAATATCCAACGCGCTGTACCGTACAATACGTTAAGTCATCGTCTCATTCTCTTTCACATCGTCGCTATATTTTCAATAGCAATAAGTTTATGGCGTATTCGCGACAAAAAGTAAAAGCCATCATAAATCAACCAGCGGGTTCGGGAGCAAAGAAATCGATAGACGCCTCCTCCATCCTTTTTAGTGCGATAGAAGCGCCCTTGGATCTTGGATCAGAAAGTGGTATTTGTTCAAGACAACCAGAATTTAGCAAGTAGAATCGCAGCTAGTCTTTGGATGGTTGACCGTACAAAAAGTAAAGTGGCGATTTCATCATATAATATATTTTATAAGGTTTATTTATTTAAACAAACATAGTAGTTGTCAAACACGTCATAGGCCTCTAAAGTGAGGTTTGAAAATACTTGATACCAGATCAACTACTTTTATATAAACTTCCTTACATTAACCAGGACAAAAATGAGTATACTACGGGCCCGTTAGCCCTTTTCGAACCGTCTCAGGAACGAACGCTTCGTTATCAGCCTTTCTTATCAGGAAGTTGTTAAAGACAGATTTTGTTAATGAGTTTTTGTTGGCTTCTCCCGGATTTAGCTATCGAAAGCACCATAGCCTTTATCTTCAAGGGGCTTTAACCAACCCTTACCCTTATCTATTTCACTTTTGTTGTACTTTTTCCGGCTTAATTAATTTGCTGATTGACATTGATTGTAGGTAGCTCTATACAAATATCAACTTTATAAACACACTGATAGATAAAGGAATGAACTTTCACTTTTAAGATGCTTAAACTATAAAAATATAATAGTATATGACTTAAGATAAACTGTTTTTCTCTAACTTATTTTATATGGCTGAGACTATTGTTTTTTTTTTTAAATTTCTATTAGGAGTTGTAGTCTATTATTATTTAAAATCGATATATTTTCTCAGTAATTTCAATAGTATTTTGTGTTATTATAATTCAGAAAAGGCATAATTCAGACAAAACTTTCCGTTTCCAGTATCCACGCCTCCGAATTGAAGCGATCCATAATAACACTCCATTTGCAGTCAAAACATTATTGATATACACGAACAACAACCCAACTCGATGTGTATATTCGAGCTAAAAGCCTCAAGTGAAGCTGTTTGATTAATGAAGATAAGTTCGAGACCTGCCGATACTTGAAGGCGGCTAAAAGAGTTTTTAGGTCGCGAGCATTTTACAGCTGATGCGGAACCTTGGTCGCTCATTAAACTGTGTTACGTTGGTGAATAACCACACCGTTTTATAGATCTAGTATTACCCAGCACCTTTGAGAGCCAGTAACGGCCATGTCCCATCACTGTTGATAATGTCACTTGTGCGATTATTCCTCAGAAATTACATTAAACTTTCAACCGTTGGTAAAGTGTTGGTGCTTAAGAGAAAAAAAATTGCTTAAACTTAAAGGCGAACTTTCGTTAGTGCCTTAAAGATATCCTATCGTTAGCTGAAAACACGTTGAAATTTAAACAAAACGTCCCCAACACCCGATAGGACGTTTTACCACTTAAAGTAACACGTCGTGGACGTCTAGATAGTACCCTTGGGCGCCCTTTTACAGAATTTATTGACAGTTACGGAAAAATGTATTTTATTTGAGACGTGAAATGTAATCGCCATACACACGCAATAAAAATCTTATCATGCGAATCAAACGATTCAGCGGTGTAATTTTTATGTGGCTGTAAAGACGCCGGTCGTTTTTATTTTATTTTTCGAATTGAGAGTAGAACTAAATCCTTTGATCCAGTTTCAATACCGCTGGGTTTTATCGTACTCGACTGACCTTACTTTCTATTCGATATTCTAGAGTAACATGAAGAAAGCGTTGCTAAAAGTCGCCAGTCAAACTCAGTTCTGTAAATCCAATATAATACAAAAAAAAATATCTTACACTATTACACTATGCACTCTGTTCCCTCCTCTTCACGTCACATTCCTAATTACTGGGGGCCGTGACTCCCCTCAGAATTGATGGTAAAAGTTTTCAACAGACAGTCTTATAACTGACTACAATAAAAGGTTGTTTAATTGACATTAATATTCACATATAATAAATAAATAAATATTTCAGGCCATAACACAGCGCCATCTAGCCCCATACTAAGCTTATGCTTGCATCATGGGTACTAGATAACGGATATAATACATAGGTATATACTTTTTCTTTTGTAAATACATACTTATCATACATAGAAACGACCAGACTTGACACAAGTAATCACAAATTTTAATATTCATAATTACTTGTGCCATGCGGGAATCGAACCCGCACCCCTAGATTAGAAGGCAGAGCCACTACCAACTAAGCTAACGGAGCAGTCATTATAGAGGTATAGGTACTTCGTACTTACTGTTTGTATCAACCAAAGTATGATGACGAATACAAAGTAAACGATGACATTCAGATGCGTGAAAACAACTTCTCCTTTTCGTTTCATAAATCTTGTTTTATTTAAATCGATATAAATCTTCCTGGCATTGGGGGCACGACGAGTCGGTTTTAAATTAGACAGACATTAATCTTGGACAATCACTGAATTTAGATTCCCTCATTTGAATCTATCATTTGACTATCTGAGACATTTTTCCTGGCATTATACTATCTCATTTGCATTCTGTGAGGTCCTAATTGGATTGTTATACTTATTAGTCCTCGGGGTATGCTAGAGTAGCTAGTAGGTATACATAAGTTTGATTTAAGTAATTTGTTCATTGGTATTTTTTTTGTTAATGTAAATATTTTTTTGTATGCTTTTTTGGGTTTCATCCAGAATGAATACACTATACCATATTTAGAAGAGGGTAAACATAATATCAATACGAAAAATGACATTTCAAAACTGCTTTAGTCATCAGCAGCGGCTAAATACGGGTTACGAGGCAAGCGCATTTTGAAAACTTTACTAAGTCATCAAATGCGTTTCCTGTCAATATGTCAAATTCTTATTAAACTTCAACTTTTCTTAATTGGCAGAATTGCGAAGTTATATCTTCGCAAAAGCCATAACAAAAAAAAAAACTTTTCTTAAATTGAAGTTGACGTTGACGTTTAAACTTTTAAAAACTAACAGATTTCTTACAGTGTTTTCTTACATATTTCGTTATAGATATAATGTTTAATTAAATGTACAAAGTCAAAGTGAAATCAAAGGAATTAAAAAAGTGTGAGCTGAACATGGACGCCGCCGGCAGGCGGTGGATCGAGCTGGTGGTTTGGAAGCGGTGAAGACAACAATTCATGCTGTTTATGAAGGCGGCACGAGTACACTCGGACGGAGAAGTCCAGTGCCCAGAACTCTGCCCAGCTTAGCACGTGAATTGCTACGTATTTGGATCAAAAGTTGCTTGTGCATGTAAGTCATTCAAATCATTTAACAAAAGTGGTTCTTGTGGGAACGCGAAGTGCGTCGTGTGTATCAGGTCAATATTGATGATGATTAGACTCTGACAGATTATATATACAGATATTTTATGTATTTAAGGATAGTTTAGAGAATCGGTACTAAGATTGGAGTGATGATAATAGTCTGGGGAGATACCAAAGAAACTAAAGAAGCCCCAATATTGGTGAAATATTGGTGGCAGATAATATTATAATGATCATTCGTTTATTTCAATGACTGTTTGAAAAAATATAATGATCTCATTTACTTAACTAACACGTTTACATATAAGATAAGACATTTTGCTGTGTATCTAACTTTTCCCATAGCATTTTTTATGGGCTCGAAACAAACTATACTATTTTTGCCGCCCAATTTACGCGAGAGAACTGTCATATTTGTTCCGTTCTACTAACTCTGTAGGATTTATTGCGAGGAGTTATTCTTCACAAGAAAAACTTCGCTTTCCCAGGATACAAGGGATAATGTGTTTCAAAGTAATGCTGTTGTACGGGGAAAAAGTTTCATAGTCATTAAACGTAACTGAAGTGTTGAAACAGTGTGTTGTAATTTTTAACTTTCGTTTTGGGGAATTAAAAGTTTGAGATGAGTCCATAAAGTAAACATTGAACAATAAAAAACCTTTAGGTATGATATAATTACTGACGTAAGTGCTATCCAGTAATTATACTTGAAATAAAAGACCGCTTCGTAGCTTGTAACAGTGAGATTTGATCTATCAAATTCAAAATTCAAAAATTCAAAATTTCTTTATTAGTCCATTTATGGTGTGCGTACATTTGTAGGTATTTACACTATTTATATTTGAATTGCTGTATGTGTTGTACGCTGAGGGTTTTCTGTACATCATACTAGATATCTTTCGACTCTGTATTATGATGTACAGTTTCCCCGCGCCAAAACTTCTGCCTCTTTTGCATATACTTACACAAAACCATTACCAATGCATATCCTGTGCAATTTACATATAGTACGTAAATGATATAAGTAACTTAAGTTTTACATAATGTAAACCATTTGCTTGTGTTTTACTCAGTCTATGCATAAAATTTTGAGTATTTAGAAATTTAAGACACGAAAACATCATATTTTAATAAGTTATTATATAAGCAAATATCATTCGCTACCATTCTGCCATGACAGAAAATAAACATAAAAACACTCTCGTTGCATCGCATTTAATCTCCCAACACAACCTCTGAAAAGGCTTTCATTACATTCAAACCATTCAAGAACGCCC
The DNA here is from genome assembly GCA_964023185.1 of Macaria liturata. Taxonomy (NCBI): domain Eukaryota; kingdom Metazoa; phylum Arthropoda; class Insecta; order Lepidoptera; family Geometridae; genus Macaria; species Macaria liturata. The sequence continues at coordinate 919,746 of OZ026811.1, read as the reverse complement.
CTTAAAAAAATAGTTAAAAAAACCGTGACGTATTTCGTTTGTTTGTATTTAATTACATTGTCCTTCCTCAAAAGTTTTATATTTCACAATTGTCGCGTCGTCTCGCTCATTTTGTTTCGAGGCGTATCTCAAGAGGAGATTATTAAGGAAGCCGCTGTGAATAATTGAGTCTATTAAATAGTGACTCTTTACAAACGTCGCGTCGAATGATTCCACATTTATATCTATACCACATACCACTCGCATACAAAGCTTGCTCGTTACGATGCCGGAAATAGCCGAATGTTGAACTTGTTGGCAGTTGGTCGTTTAAGAGCTAAGCCCCGCCGTAACTCAACCGTAGCGGCGGCAGTTTAGCATCTCATATACTTACAATTTTAGCTCATTTATGTTTCTTCGGCATCAATTATTCATAAGAAGCCATTATAAACACGTAGGCGAGTGGAAAATTAACAGCCAGCCCTGGTACAACAGTTTCACGAAATAAATCTTGTTGCGAGACGCTGTTAAGTGTCGTGTAATCAGCTTAGCTGCTTTATTTGTTTGTTGCAAACTACGATATGGAACTTTTTTACTTTACTGTGGGTGATCGCGGCTTCGCTCGCATTAAGAAGTAAAACTTGCATCCCCTATTTCACCCCTTTAACAGAGGCATTTCCAAAAATCTTTTCTTAGCGGATGCCTACGTCATAACATCTACCTTCATTCCATATTTCAGTCCAATCTGTCCAGTGGTTTGAGCTGTGCGTTGATAGATCACTATATCAGTCAGTCAGTCAGTCACCTTTGAGTTTTATATATTTAGATTAGGGGCTAGGATGGGACGCGCGATAACCTGGGATTAAAACTTAAAAAAATTGAAGATCAAAATTTTTCTAATTTCTTAGCTCTATTGCACTGATGATCATTGCTCATATTTTTTTTGTAATCCAGGGTTTATTACTTACTTAAATTTTACTAAAAAAAACTAAGTTGGACACATGAAAGGACCCTTAATATAAAAATATAGTGTAGGTTCACCTGAGAATACCTTTTTGCTTTCTTAATGCCTTGCACAGATCTTGATAAGCCAGATTTACCTAAGGATTTATTTTGCCTAAGGCGATAAGGCCGCCCAATGTGCAATATTTTAATTTAAGTATGTTTATTTCTGTTTTGTAATTTTTGTGTTTTTATGGTGTACATTAAAGTTATATTCTATTCTATTTATTTAAAATATGCTAAGTAGCTAATATTTTACTTCAAGTTGACATACGTGTGCCCTAAAACCTAAGTTTTTTTGTTACACTGCGAGCTAAGTGCGAAAGTAGGTAGTAAGTACTAAATAATAACACATCCATTTGTCAAATTTTGTTGTTTAATGAAAACTATGAGCTATTGCAATCAACTTCCTAATAAATAATTTGTTATCGCTAAGTGAAAGGATATAAAGCTGTATTTTTTAGTTTAATTTATACGTTGATAAATTTGGTACCTACTACTATTTTCTTTATATTATAAGTTTGGTTTGAACAACTATTGTATGAAACGCTCTTCTACGTAAAATAAAAAAAAACAATAACATTAAATTGTTCAGTACTACACGCAGTGTCTCAAAACAGTAAACCTTGTAGGGATTTCAAAGCACTCCGTCAACGACAATTCCCGGAGATTCGGGCCCTATTCACGGAATGTTTGTAAAGCTTCACAGTAAATTGTGATTTCCTCTTTTTATAATAGGTAAAATGTTGTTAACCCTGTGTAAGCCACGGACAATTTGAACGGGCGGAAATGGTCAAGCTTTGTGATTTTGTGGGACAACTTAATTTAGCCTGATCTTTTTACTAAAGGATTTTGTTACAGAAAAAAAATAGAAAACATTCATTTACTTATATTTTTTAAACTTTTTACACACTTCTGATTATTATTTATGTATGTATATACTTTTGATAAAGATCTAAAAGTTATACTGTTTTTTTTTAAATAACTTTATGATTCGATTAGCTATAAATGTAAAAACAATAGTTTTGTAATACAAAAATAGGGCAAAAAATTATATCCATTTATTACAATTACGTAAATAAACTCAAAACAACTTAAGTTTATAGGTCAGTAGCCTGAACATAGTTGTTTACCAACTCTCTGATTATAAACTCTATAAAAGTAATGATATAACTAAACTTTATTCGTTAAAAGGCTCAAGGAAAACAAACTATAATTTTTGGTTGTGAGACAACTTTCAGGGATACAATAAGTAAATGTATTGTATGTTTTTTCTGAAACCTGTTTTTTTTTTAAAGTGAACTGACCTTAATAAAACTAAAATTGTGCATTACAAGATAACTATATACTATATTGAATAATATATATAAGTAAAGATATAAAGATATTTATTTGACAAAACACTGGTACTACTTAACATAACTTATTACTAAATTAATGTGTACAATGTTAATGTGTGTTTCTTGTGAACCCCGAACTAGGCCAGGGCCTGTATCTCGGTGGTTCATGACTCAGAGTAACCAAAATGGGGTATTACTAAGTGATTCGCGGATTTCCATTGTAACAAGTGATCACTTACTCTAATAAACAAAGTGATTACAAAAACAAGACCAATTCCTAATTTGAACATTATGACATTAATAAAATTACTCTAATCAAACCTACTCATTATTACATTGTATATGAATCGACCACCAAATTTTCAAACTTGTAGGATATAAGTACGTGTATTACAGCAGCGCACTAACCTACGTGTGTATGGTGTGTGTGTGTGATATGTGGTGTGTGTGTGTGATATGCGGTGTGTGTATGTGTGTGCCTGTGTTGAGTTTAGTGATATGTGGTGTGTGTATGTGTGTGTGCCTGTGTTGAGTTTAGATATCATTGTCGTTATAACCTAGTTAAGTACCGGAGTTGTAGACTTTAACCAGTAACTCAGTTTCTTTATAAGACAGTGAAGTCAACCAGACCTTCATTTTTCCACGTGCCTTTCTGTGCACATGTTTCTTGACGGGATACATTTTGTACACAAGTAATGTACACATTTTATGTGGAGTGATGTGATTTTAGTTTTGACGCCAAAGTTTCTAATGTTATGCCATTCTTCATTAATTTAAAAATTCGCAGCTGGCAGTTGAATAAAATTATCACATGGATTCCCATTCATAGTCATAAGATTTGCCGATAATACTTCCAAATTAAATGCCTTAGTAATTATATTAATAAAGCGGTTGACACAGGAATCCAACTCGTTTATTTCACAGAACTAACGCAAACAATATGTATTTGCTCGTAGATTCTAATTATCCCAACCTTGAGAAAGCTAAGGAGCTATAGTATAGAACAAATTGCCTCTCGTTTTGAGCATTTCGCCAAATTGGTTAGATTTGCCTTAGTAAATTTGAATGTAATGGCTTCTGTTTTAGATTGGTTGATTTTATAGCCTATATGTAATCAAAATTGTAATTAATTTTGTTTTGAAACTAATATAATATAATATTACTAATGATAATCAACGTTTTAATTTGAAGTTGGCATTTTGATTTTGATGATGATTTGAAGTATGGGATGTTTGAGCAACTAGAATCACTTTTTATTTTTAAAGTTCTAGACTAATACTAAAACCATATTTTGTAAGAAGACGGAATATGCTTCTATCCTAAAAAAAAACTACGAGGCAGCCATGTAATGCATTATTTTCACTCTACCAATTAACAAAATAACTGTCAAAACTTGAGTTTAAACATGTCTTTGACCGAACATGTCACAACAAACATGACTCCAAAACTGTTACGCTTCAAAGAGTGAATTAGGAACTTTAATCTATTTCATGGCCGTTTCAGGAACTTACGAGACAAGGATAGAGAACACAATTCTGTGTAAGAGTGATAAGGATAATGCGATGTGGAGGAACCGTGTACGTCTTTATTGCCCGAAGCGAGTTTGTATGTTTCCTTTGTTGCTAAGTTTGAGCTCTTCTGCTGAAACTGAGCTGCTTTATATTTTTTTTTTGAACTTTGAAATAAACTTGCATTCAAGACTCTAGGGTATACGATTTAGTTTGTTTCACAAAGAGTCTTTTATTTTATTTTGATAGAAGATAAATTAGGTTCTATTCAAAAAAATAATATGAGTTCGTTGTTGGTGATGTAGCCTCTTTAATTAGTTTTGATATTAATTAGAATGTGTCATACACGAGTAAGTCATTACTTCATAAAAAAGAAAACTCTCAAGAGAATAATTTTCGTGCAAATTACGGTTATAAAAAGGCAATTCCTTACCCGACGCCCATCCATTTCAATTAGCCAATAACACAAAAACAAAGCGGGATCTCCAGAAACATCGTTAAATCATCTAGAAAAGCTCCAGCCGTAATCTCCCAATGTTTTTTTCCCGGCAATTATTTAGGCGCACTTTATGTGCCGAGCACGTAACGAAGAAATTTCTCTTATTGCGATGTGCTATTGAATTATGGCCGGAAGTGTACCTTTGACATGGCCTTTATTTGATCGGAAACATTTGTCTTCCAATACAATACTGATTTGCATAATGGGTTAGCGAACATACCTCCGACATCGCTAACTTTCGGGAATTCGGAAATTTTCTACCTGAGTATTTAGAATATGGGGCGGAATTTAAAATTGGAACACTTATTCAAGTTGGCTGTTTATTTCGCTTTACTCAGAATTGTGGAACTAACTTTTTATTCTGTTAGAACACAATAGAGTTTAACAAAAGGAATTGCTGCTGTTATTCAAAATAGCTCAGAGCAACAGGAGGTACGTTGTTAATTAATAAAGTAGGTAGCTAAGTCTGTTACTTTCCTTATTGACTTTGAAAGCATTTGATAACAAACTCATTTGTTTCCAAGGATGTCAAAGTGCCTACTCATTATGAGTTCTAATTATTTTGTTTTAATTTCAGTTCCTTTATTGCGACTGAATAATGTTTTTCGGTAAACTTTTTTTCATGATGTGCCGTATTTTTTACCTACCTAATGATAATGTAAATTAACAACAATAGCTTATAGTAAATTATACCTTTTCAATATAGACTGCCACAAGCCCTGATGCAATAAGACTAAACTTTTAAAATATTACCTACTAGTCGACGTCCGCGGCTTCGATCGCAATATTTCAGGATAAAAAGTAGTTTATGACACTTCTAAGATCTCATAGTACCTACACACCAAAAATCACGATGATCCGTTTAGCCGTTTTTGCGTGATAAGCGTTTAAATAAATCGACAGAGACACAGGTAAACAGAGAAACAGACAAAATTTCTAGACTCTTGCTATCAATTCGAAGTATCTACTACAACTTTAAAAAAAAAATCGATGTTTAAACTTTCGATCTGCTTCAGCTTTATTATAACATATAAAGATTATTTTAATAAAAAATAATAAACCTTCCAAACCAATTTCGTTCCTCCACCCTAATCGCCGTAACCTCAGAGACAAAGCAAGGGTTAAAGTAGAGTAGGTGGAAGTTAAAACGCTTCAAGTAGTTTGTAGGTGGCAAGAGGCGAGCTCACGACAGTCGACAAGTCATGCATATTCACGAGCAGGGGGCTCGAGTAGCTCTTTGTTACCTATTCAACGAATAATAAAATCGATGGTATGGAAACGTAACTGAACCAAAGAATTGCTCTAAGATCCACCGCAATAACCGCGGTTGAGCTCGTGGGTTTCATGGTAATTTTCCTATCTAATGCATAAGATCTGCAATTTAACTTGTAATTGAAAACACAATAATGCAATAAATGCTTTGACTTTGATTTTGGGTTTAATTATCCCTTTAGCGATTAACTATGATCAAAAATTCTAAAACATTCGACTGTTTCCGGCATTGTAACCAATCACGCTTGTGTGAAAGTGATGTGTGGGAGAGAGATGAAATGTAGAAGCATTTTTGCCGCGACATTTATTATAGAGTTACAGTATAGTATAAATTATTATTACTCTTTAGTGACCAAACTATGATCAAGCATTCTGTAGCATTCGGCTACTTATTACCGTCATCGTAATAACCAATCAAGTGCAAGCTTTGTGTGCGAGTGATGTATGGGAGAAAGATAAAATGTGGAAACATTTTTGACACGACTTTTGTAAGGAGTAACTATTCTATATAATCAGTTAATCGAAGCCTACTCTGAATGCGCCTAGTGTAGACGCTGCATGTGCGGAGATATGCGGATTATTGGCTCTTTATCGCCTATTTATTGGCTAGCCAGGCTCAGTATGTGTGTGTTTGTGTGTCTATATGAACGTATGATTGTGTATTTGTGTGTACATTAAACCTTAGTACCATGTTCTGCATGCAAAATACGTGCCTCCCAGCACATTAAAACGACAGGTGCATATAATTTTCCGGAATTGTGTCATATATCAGGAATTGTGCACATTAAAACCATATGCGAATGTAGAATGCTTGATCCTCTTGACCGTCGATCAGCCTCTAAAAGGTTGATTTCAAAAACACGCATAAACGTCAAGCACCTTCTGGAGGTCGATCGGCTCCGACGTACTTTACTAAGCGATATTGCCGTTCTAAACTGTTTGTTTCCTGCTCTAACTTGAATAAAGGGTAGTGAAAATGACAAGGATGGCATAACATCATATGTTAAAAAACTAACACTAATCAACGTCGGTACCGAAACATTTTTTTAGTGCGGCTTCTGTTCCTGATTCGTGAGTTTTGTTGATGGTGTGTTTTGAGTGCTAGCTGGAATACAATTGGATTTTTACTCATTAAATCTATCAGAAATCATGGATGGGTAAGTAAGCAGTTTTTAATTCATAGATTGTGTACTTAATAAAGATTTTGGACAGAAATAATTATTTCATCATACAGCGCTTAGCAATACCACACACCATGCCCGAACATTTCCACTTGCTATGGATAATTAATACTCTAGTGAAAGCAAATTGTAGTTAGTAACATTTTTTAGATACTTAACTGCATGCATGCAATGCATTTACTTTCACCGATCCGCCATTTTTTTTGAGTTTTGTTTGGTAGATCGACTAGTGTGGATAAGACTTCAGTGGAAGAGATGAAAGCGTAGTAAGCTTTTTTTTGGTGACAGGTTATTAATAATAATATACAGAAAATTAAAATTGTATTAGAATTTTTTGTTTTTTTTTAGACAAGCATTTTGCGTAAAACAAAATTGCACATTACTCTCTTATTTCGCATTGCGAACAAAATAAAGCACGGCAACCATAAGTTGAAATTTGATTTGAAACAAATTTAAAATTATCTAAATGTCTCTTTTTATTTATTTATTTTTATTACCTATATTTATTTTAATGTTCACTTATTTTTTTAATTTCAATCCATTTTTTTTAAATAGCAACATAACAAACGCTAATGCTAGAATTGCTGTGCATAGGTTTACAATGACTAAAACGATTTTTTGTTCAGATGTGACATTATTGGTTTTATCCATATCCATACTATCATAGCGTGTACTTGTTACATTTGATATGTAGTGAAATTCTTTATTTTGATTGTTAATTTCTAGAATGTTTTTGTAAGGCAACTTACCCTATAATTATGTTTTTCGATTAGTAAATATCATAAAGTTATAGAATATTAAATTATTTTAGAAATAAATGCAAAAGAATTTGCACTGTGATCCATATTGTGAGTGGGTCTTTTTTGTCCCTATATTTAAGTGCTTAATTTTTTTATCTGATTCTCGTAAACTAAACATTTCACACGGCTCAAACTCTGTTAGTGATAGGTTTATGAACCAAACTATAGTATAATTTATTACCCTAAACTATTTGGCCTACAGTGTTCTCGGAATTGAAGTATAAACTTGCCCTATTTTTTGTCCGGAGTTTGGGTCGCCTCAATGAGACATATTATTTTAAAGATTGTGGTGTCAAAAAAATTTATGAGAAGGTGTGATATTTTAATTAAATACTGTAAAATAATGTATATTTTAGTAAATAAATTAAAAACTTCTTAATTTGATGGTTTATTTTTTAAATTATTATGACTTGTATTATAAAGTGGAAAAAATTGGCTCGCCCTAATTTCAAATCGAAGTAGCAGTATATTTTAGAATAAAACCGTACTTATTTATATGTAATTTGTTAACTTAATTCAAAAGGATTCCAACGATATATGTTTTATATACAGCTCTCATACAAAAATCTACGAATATCGTCATTTTAATCAAACCTACCAAAATCGCACAAGGTACCGGGACGGATGCGCCAAGTCGCGAAAAATGACCGCGACGGTCGAGGGGCTCCCGACAGACACAAAAACTTTTTCTGTGTTATTTCCATTTGTCTATAAAATGATATAGTCATCGTAAAAGAAAAGGAATTATGATTCAATATCGTAACAAATCAATAGATCTAAACGTTATTCAACTGTTAAAGCATTAAACAACATTCAAAATACACTACTTCCATATAAATATAGTTCAAGCTATGATATGCAGCATTATTAAATTACCGTCTCAACAAACTTTATTTTAGTGCTGAAAATTTTGCACATTCCTCAAGACGCTCGCGTGTTTGAGCACTTATATCAATATCTAGAAGCGTAAGCACTAACTTTATTTAATGTTTCCTGTCGGTTGAGAGCAGCGGTGGCTCCACCTTGCCATTTTATACCAGTAGTTCAGGCGTAAATCTTCAAAGTTTGCGCGCGCAAGTTTCCCCGTGAGTTTGAGTTATAAAGATAAATGCCTTCATTTCCGCTAATGAGATAAACTGGGCTCTGTATCCTGTATATATGTATAAATATATCTGAGTCCATATAAAGCAAGTTGGATTTATTCTGTGCCACTGAGCTGAGTCTCGGAACAAAGCAATTTTGGTTTACGGTCTTGCTGTCTTATCTGCGCTGCTGGTTTTACATTAATGAATGTAAGTGATGGAATTAAAAACGCTTTTAGGCAAACTAGATTATTTTTAGTTGTTTGTTAGGTTTCTGTAAATAAGTAGGTGTTCTTTCAATAAATATTGTTTTACTAAGAAATGTTGCTAGAAATTACACAAAGTGTAAGGTGAAACAGATGATTCATTAAGTACCTAATGTAGATTTTTGCTTCTTTTATTACTTAATTAAATAAACAAGATAAACAAGATAAACAAGATAAACAAGATAAACAATTTATTAATAATTTGTACAATTACATGTCATTTTATAAAATTATATTAATAATAATAATTATTTTGATTTAAAATATACTAATTACACTTATTTCACACATATTTTACCATTAATGTTCAGGTAGCTTCTTTTATTGGTATTTAAAAATTCGTCAATCGTGTAAAAAGATTGTAAAACGAGCCAGTTCTTTAACTTATTTTTAAATATGCTGTGTAATTATTTAAATAAAGATATTGTGTACAAAATATTACATATACATTAATTATGGTATGTTACTGATGACATACGTTAGACCATTATAGGGAGGGCATTAGAGCACTTTCATAACCAAAGATTTTAAGTGTTTCGTTTAAAAATAGATGTAGGTAATAATACATTGTTTTAAGGAAATTTTATATATGACGTACACCCAAGCCATTTATAACTATACGAGTTCAAAATGTGCATAGCGTCTTTTGGTTAAGCCCCATCCGTTTTATCCCTGTTACTACAAGTACTCGTGCATCGGTCGATGCTTGTTGCAGCGAAACACAGAGCATGTCTCGTTTAAGGAGTTTGTGTTGAAGATCTGTTACACTGAACTAAATTTGCTTACTATCTACTATACTACTCGAAGTACTATCTACTATACTACTCGTGTGAAGTTGTAGAGGAAATGAAAAGGACTTGCAGTTGAAATGTTTTGAGTAGATAAACATGCTAAGTAGTACATTTTGCAAGTTGTATTTGTGTATTGAGCAGGTTGTTTTAAGGAAAAACCTGAGACGTAAACGCATTTTTGAAACTATATCGTGGGATAATCTGTTTTACAGTTACTTACTATCTACAATACTATGTAATGTTGTTGAGGAAATAAAAACGACTTGTGGTTGAAATGTTTTGGCTTGCTAGCAAGCATATTGTGAGTTATATTCGTGTGTTGATGTGAAAGTTAAGTACTTACGCCTGAAACGCAATTTGTTTGTTTTTTCACGCGTTTTTCAAACTATTTTGAATCGTGGCGTAGAAAATGAAGATTATTTTTATCGTTGTCTGCATCGTGCATCTATATCAAATCAAAATGTTAATATTAATTACAACGTTTTTTGCATAAAACTTACATTTATATGCTATATATATTTATATTATCATTCTTCAGTTCTTATGTTAATTATGCGTAGCGAAGACTCATTGGAGGCATTGCGTCCAGTAATTATTACCCAAATATTAACATGAAATAATAAATAATAGATACGTATTCTAGGTAAATACCTAGAACTATTATCTCAAGACAGGTAAACATAAATCTCAGCTGACCTGATTAAGCTTTATTATAGTAACCTGTCATTAATAATGATAGGTCTGTACCAACCCCCACTCGATTAATAAAATGATTTACAACCGCTATTGTTAATCTGGGTCCGAATACCTAATGAGACGGAATGAGTGGTCGACGCTTGTTAACTCTGCATGCGGATGAAATTTGAACTCAAATTCTGTGTTACCAAAGATTATAAAAAATAAATTTGTCTTATATTGCCCAGAAACAATATTACAAAAATACTTAAAAATAAAAATTGTTCTGAATGATTGCTTGATTGATTTAGTTATAAATGGTTCATACCTAATAATTAAGGGGAACAAAACTTGAAGAAGACCTCTTCCATACTGGTCAACTTTTTTCTGTCTTGCGCCTTGTTTTGTCTGCATATTAGTGGTACTGCATAGGTATATAAAACAAAGTGTTCCCGCTGTCAGTCCCTTTATATGCTTATATCTATCACATGAAAAGAAACGTTTTTTATGCATATTTTAGGGACTTGGCTTGCCTAAAAATCTACATTCATCAAGTCGATGTAAAATCGAATATATCTCACTCGCGCATTTACCCCGCGCTCGCGCATCTCTAAAAAGAATGACGTTTACATCGTCAGTGCTGCTCCAACCTTTGAACTACGTTACGCAAAACAATCTAAAAATATCACGCGAGTGTTATAACCTAATCAGTGATCCCGTACATCTATATTGTGTGTTCCGATACTTGGACTTTACCTGGATGCCAGGAGGCGTCCAGGACTCGCCAACGACCACATTCAGGAGGACATGCTGCAGGCCAGGTTTTTTTTTAGAAAAAAAGGGGTACGTAAATGTGTCGGTATTTTTAGTGTAAATTGTAGTTTTCAAAAGTCCTGACTACAGGGCTGTCCACATATGTCATGTTAAAATAGGTATATATTTATTTGATCGTACGAATCTGGTCAGAGCCGCTTGAATAAACATATTTTATTCAAGCAAGACCATAGTCTTTCAGCAAAAATGCTGCCATCTGGCGCACGTACAATTAAATGTTGTGCAAACTCTACCGACCGAATCGATGGCCTTATCTAATTAATGAGTTTTAATTGGCCTCCCCCTGAGGCCTTTTAAAAGATTTCACAACTTTCTCAACAATATGGTTTTGTTTGTAAGTTTAATTGAGCTCAAACCAAAGTTGATAACAGCATCATTTCCAGCAACAGTTACGCGAAAGCCAATTTTGTTGTATTGAAACTGTTTTAATTGTTTATTGCGAGAATAATAAATTTGCCATAATGCGACAAACATAAAGTTTAAAATCAAATACATGTAAAAAAAATATAACTCAGGGGTCTTCAAATCTAGAGTAAATAAATTTCTTATAGGCAAGCGTGCTACATCTTAGACTATAGTGGTGCTTAACTTCAGGCAGGCTATAGTCAAACGTAAGCTTATATAGAGTGAAAAAAAAAGTGACAATAGATTTTTAATGCTTCTCAAGCTTTTCATATAAACCAACATTCAAAACTAGGATTGAGGAAATGCTTTTTAATTTTTTTACTATTTTCAAATTATATATAAAATTAACAAATAAACCTGGTTAAGTCAAAACCAAATCTATCCCGGCTATATTGTCCATCAAATTCCTATTAATCCCAGTTATGCAAAGCCAAATTCAAACTACAAAGCGCCAGAGGAAATTGCACCCAATACTGGGAATCGAAATAGAAGTCGATACCACAGTTCACATAATAGTTGATGAAAAGAACTTTGACACTATTGTAATCTTTAGACTCATAAGAGTTTTTGAGAAAAATAAAGTCTAGACCTGAGAGTTTTTCAAAAGTCTTAGACATTAATTGTACTTTTTGATCACACATACAATCAGTGATGCGTCGACCACTGTTTGACTTTCATACTAACTTCACAAATAATCGTAACAGCTGATCAAGATACGTTTTTTCTTAAAACTTGACGATATATGTAGATTAAAATAATGTGGGTTGTTTCCAATCATAAACAGTTACCACCCAAACATATACTTGGTTAGTAGAATTGAAGCAAACACATTTTTAATGGTTAATTTTGCTTAGAAGTATTTGTTAATATAACTATGGATCTTTCCAGATAAAGAAATTGATTGAATGAGATCCCAAGAAATTGACTCATCTTTGTCCAAAAATATCTAGTAAAGTGCTCCATTTATTATCAAGAATTAAATACCTCAAAATTGTTTATCGCTAGCGTGACCATCCATACAATCTATCTATATAATTTTCCGTCATCTCTGTCCCCGCCTCCAAGCCCCAAGGTATTGGAATGCAAGTGGGGCCTGTCCCATTTCAACGCTCATCAGTTTTAAATCCAGGGGCAAAGGGAAGCATAATCATCCCTTGGAATGATGTTACCCCACTTTCCCTGTTCGGTCGACGCACGTTTTACTCAATACCGGGTAACTGGTATGTTGTTTTCATTTTTGAACAAATTTATAACATTATTATCGCCAAATGTTTTGGTATCAGTTTTGAAAATTTTCATAGTTTAGCTGTATTAAATAAATAAATAAATAAATATAATAAAACTATTATCTGTTTTTTTTTTTACATTAAATAGGCTTATGTTTGCCTATAGCCTGCCTGATGTTAAGCACCACTATAGTCTAAGATGTAGCACGCTTGCCTAGAAGAAACCTATTTACTCTAGATTTGAAGACCCCTGGGTTATAATTTTTGTTTACTAAATGTGCCCAAATGTATTCATTGATTACACGTGATTCTAATTTGATCTTTGCTTAACTGAAGGTTAACTACGTTGCGCCTGTTAAAATAGATTGTGCTTACTTCTATCTTACAGTGATACAGAGCACATACTAAATTATGTAACTTAATTTGTCATATATATATATATATTCTGTACATGGTTTGTGTACAATCTACATAAGTATCTGTCTTGTGTAGCGTAAATAAATATTTTTTGTCAACTGGTAACTGGTTGCTTCGGTACAGGCTTCTAGCCTAGTGAAGCAATCGATAGATATGTCTTTAACATGTAAACCTATTTCGTTAATAAATACATTTTCATTTTTCATTTCATTTTTCACTTGTGTTAATTTTATTTCCTATACGACTGCTTAAACAACATCCCCTAAAATACTATGCACTCATACATCGAAAGTAAAAAAGGTAACCAGTAAAAAGGTTGATCTGATATATGTATCTGCCAGTAACTCAGTATTTATGCGCGGGGTAACAAAATGGGCATGCATATCGCGCTGCGGACGTGACCACGAGCCTCTGACACCAGCTTATAAATTCTGTGATTCTAAGCAAATTCATGTAGCGTACACTTTTATTAAAATAACTTTGAATGCGCATCACTTTCGAGCCTCGAGCAACGTTTTGCAAATCGGTCTGAGAATATTTTAGTGGTAGATAAAGATGATTTGTTGGGGTTTTCAAATTGAATTTAGAGTCGTGTTTTCATGTTTACCAAATATTTAAACGTAATAATGTTGTGATATTGTTTGTGTACCCTGTGTTTATGAATGTGTTGTGCTGTCTAGACAAAAATTTTTGTAATACGAGTATATTGCGGTACCATAAATATGAAAAACTATTTTAGAATTCGCCAATGGTTACATTTTTAAGCTAAAACTTGGTACTGATATTTTGTGTAATTTTGTTTTTAAGCGATTATATTGGCATTGCCATCACGGTCATTATTATTTAATTCACCATGTTCAAATAACTTGAAAGAAGTATCCAAACGTTTTACAAAACCTTTGAATATGATTAAAATACGTAGATACTCGTAATAATACTGGGTATCAAAAGCAACAAAGGCCATATTAAATCCCAAAAAGCTAGTAAAGCCACAACCATTCCCTAGTCCATCATAAACTATAATAACCTGCTATTTACAATTCATAAAGACATATTTTCCCCTGTGGTGTACAATGTACATTGTACATACAGGAAAACAATCATTAGCTTCTACTAGCTGGATAATCCTTATACTGATTTACATAATCACTCGATGTTGTTCCGTTTTACTTCGGTGACAAATTGACTCATTAGGGAAGCTATTTGGATGACTGACAATACATTAATATATTTAAACGAATGTGTAGTAGTTATGTAGCTAGTCCGATAAAAATTTAAGCTGATTGTTTGCAATTTGAGACTTAAATTTTTCCTAATTATCTCCTTTGGCGCGTAATATTTCTGATTAAAATTGGTGACGCGCCATGACGACACGAAATAAACCATACGTATTTTCATTAATTAGATAAATAAAATAAATAATTAAATCATGTATTAATTTTTGTTTTTTGTACTGTAAATATCTTAAGTTACTTCAATTGTGGCTGTTTTTAATTGTAAAAATTTGAAACTCGATGTCTACTAGTAGATACATTTCGCATAAAAGCATGCAAATATCAACTGACAACCAGTTATAAGTTAATTCCCCGTAAATACATTTCAAGCATAAGATCCTGTACTCAAAGGCTCACGTCCACGGAAATTGCAGTTTCAATTATTGTCAAGCCGCGCTTGATTTGCCTGAGGGAGGGATGACAGCCGTAGTTAATCCCGTGATAGTCAGGGGTGGTGATGGATGGGCAGGGATTACTAGTGATTAATATATAATAGTTTATGGGTGTAAATTTTTATGATAAAGTGGGAAGTAGAACTAAATATTATTGTGTTTGATAATTTACACAACAATTAGTTTTTTTTATTATAAAGAAAAGGAGAACCATTGCATTTGGTATTTCCGTCGGACACAGAAGAACCAATAGGCAGAAATTCCATAAAGTTTTTTCGATACAACTCCTCTAAGGGCGATTAGTCTATTATAGCCTAGGGATTGTAAAATCCCTAGGTTATAATAGATTTCTTCTAGGCAAACGTACAACATCTTAGACACACACAGTGTGTGCTGAACATCAGACAGCCTGTAGTCAAACAATGGCCTATTCTGTGTTAAAAAAACATCAGTGTTTAGTGTATCGCGATATTGCATTAATAACATCCACAACTCGAACATTCACTTAAACTGTCCCCAAGTATGTATTTATTGAATTCTCATCCAAAACGTAACTGTACCCAAGTTGTTGTATCGTGTGACATGGATGTTGGAAAGCGTGTAATTGAAGTATTTTCGCTAAAATATTATATAGCTACCGCCACTCGATGAATTCCCAAAACACGAACACCAGTTTTTTTGTTTCCCTTTGAACGTAACACTGTGTTTCGCGAATTGTATATTGTTAGCCAAAAAGTTCTGACAATAACGCGTGAGTGATGTATTATGGGGAGATAGCACGATCGTGGTGTTTTAGATTTTATATTTTGATGTTTAATTCAGATTTATGCATGAGATATTAGAATATATTACTTGGTTTTCATTTATTCCGGCTTATTCTTCATGTTTTACCAATTTTTTTAAAACTGCTTAACAATATACACGCTTAAAATTCGATTAATAAACCCTGACTATGCATAAAACTGGAAAACATTGTAATTGATTCAGTTGAGTTGAATATCATGAATTGTAACTTGAAGCCTCTCAATAATAATAATTATTGAAAATAGTACATATAAATAACTAATTCAAATTTAAAAGGACATAAGCAGGATTTAAAAAAAAATGCAAATCGAATACTTTTTTTTACATTAAATAGGCTTACGTTTGACTATAGCTTGCCTGATGAACTATACTTTTTGTCATAATCGTGATTCACTGAAACCATGCTAAAGCTCCATGTGATATTCCATTGCATGTGAGTAAAATCTCTTCCTGTTATAAAAAGCAAGCCACAAAAGTGTTAATATCATGCCATAATTTCTAGTTTTAGTAAATAGGTACTATAACGGAAGCTAACTCGTAAAATAGCAGCTGCATTAAAGTGAAACAGCTCACTAGAGTTACCTAGATATGTCCTTAGTTACGTTAATCATGAACTTAAGCGGATAAAGTTTAAGAATAGTCTTAAATTTTTAGACTTTTTTTTTGGGAGAGAGTTAAATAAAATGGAGTGTATTTCTATTCATGAAAAGTTGTTCTTTTTCTTCAAATTTATTAAATAAATAAACATAAAACCATTGGCTGCATATTTATTTATATTAAAACTAGTTTATGGAAAAAAATAAAGATATATGATGTGATAAAAACAAATTCTACTTAGTTCCATGATCTTATTTTGATATCAGGCATTTATAATACAGAATCTTTTAAAAAGTCGAAACAGTTTTTGAGGCCTAAATATTCTGGACTAGTGTTTTTTTAAAACATTAGTGCATAGGCAAACTGATTGTCAAACACGAGCCTTCCTTCCTTCCTTTAGTCGCTTGCTCACTGCTGAGCATCGTGATGGTCCTGACCCACTTGGTGGACCAATAATCGCCATTTATGTCGATCCGTGGCTTCATGTATGGCTATACTTGCTTTCGAGCCAATATGTTGAGCCACTTGATCGGACCATCTAGTTGGGCTTCGACCTCTTGATCTTGTTCCTGCCATTTTTCCGGTCACTATGAGCCTATCCATCATCAAAAAAACCTACAACACGACGTTGCAGAATGTTATACGTCAATAAACATTACGTTACGACCGCCCAGTTTACTACGGTTCTGGCAACCTTCTACGCATTTCATCTAGAGCGAGTGCGTAGGAGTGTATTTCTATATATGTATACGGTTACTGTTGTCGAATTACACAGCCCATTAAGGAAGGGCCCTAATGGAACGCCACCGAAACAAGATAGTCCTCGTAAATTGACGTTCTGCCGCTGACTTCCTGCGTTTTACTCAATCTTTTCTCGACGGGTCAATGTTGGACGAAATGTTGAGTATGTATATACATAGGTAGCTACGTGACAGAGATTTTCCCGTTATATGGGTTAATGATCGTCTACGCATATTCGAACTTGTGAAAAATATAAATACGTTACACTAGGCAACCTAATAAATAGCTATAACAGGAAACTCTTCATTTACAGCTCTGTTCTCTAAATCCAAAGTAAATACAGTTATTCTAGACAAAAGAGCTACATCTTAGACTACAGCGGTGCTTAAATCAATAAACTGCAGTTAATCGTAAACCTGCTGTTAAATAAAACTGTCACAAATACATTGCTAAGCAAAATCAAAATAAATCATGAAACTAAACATAAAAATTGTAACAGAAACTTATACTTATTTCTCAAAAACTTAAACAGTGAATATAAAATTATATTTAAACAGTACAATGTTACCATTACTCCAATTATAAGTTTCCTTTGTTGTGCAAGTGTGGTACAATCTCGACCGTGTCAGCCTCCGGCGCCATCCATCCGGACTTCTGCCTCTATTGTTTGTCTGTTCCATTTATTTCTACAAAAATATAATCAAGACTAAGATAGTTCTGCGTTAAGGTGCAGTCACCGGAATGTAGATAGTTTCATACAAAAATTTTAGCAAAGTACTCGTACATTCATTAATTTCGACATTTCCACATTCTACCTCAATGCATTACAATATAAGAAATCACAAAGTTGATCTAAACACATAGGCTTAGTGCTAAAAAATATCGATATTTATGTGGAGTGTCTCAACTTCTTTTTGATGCTATATGTGTTTTTTTTTTATTTTATAAAATGTGTGGAAAAATGGCAAACTGCTCGCCAGATGATAAGCAGTCACCATCGCTTATGGACTGGTGATTGGTAGCATTCATTCACTACACATTTTTATCAGTCACTAAAAAAATATTTTATTCGTAATAAATTTGTATGAAAATCCGCCCGGAAGATTACAGGCTAAATATAAACGACTTTTTGTTTATGTTTCAGTCTATACGCCCGCAATCTCTTTGTTCAAATGGCAACAGAAAGTTTCACTTGAATTCAAAAGGATCTCTTAAATGAATTCGTTTTCGAAGAAAGTAGGTATTAGCGGGCTGCAAGTTTTAATCTTTTCTATTCGAAACGGGAAAACATTCACAATTAAAATTAATTGTGTGGCTATTAAAGGAAATTTATGCAATTTTACTCTTTTCTTGGAAATTTTACCCCGCATTTTCTGTTAATTATGTTACTGTCGAAATTTTTGAACAGGTGATATAATTCGAAATAAAATATATCAGGCTATTGAAGACGGCATCTTTAACCAATAATTAGGTACATATTTTCATCCAAATCGATTAAAACAACATAATAATATTTTATTAAAACCTACAATTTTACAGAATAATGTATTATCTTAATATATAAAACTCAAAGGACTGACTGACATAGTGATCTGTAAACGCACAGCCCAAACCACAACACGGATCGCGATGAAATTTGTCAAGTAGATAATTATTTGTACATTTATTACTAATACTATATGAATATTTATTATTACTACGACAACCGGGTAAAATACTTGTATGCATTGTTAATCAAGATACTATGTAATATTCATTTCTTCGTATAGAATCATTACAAGGGTATTGAGTCGGCGTTGCCAATGAAATCAAAGGAGGTTCTATGAATAATGTAGGCAAGCTTACAATGTGTTCTAGCTGGTATATGGAGACCATAGACAATGTAACCTAGATATGTACTTTAGTACCTTTATATGTTTTTTTACTTAAGCGGGTTTGCACTTGACTATAGTTTGCCTGATGGTATGTAAAAGCAATGACTTAAGAACGTTAACTCTCGCTTTAAAGATTGCTGGTTAATATCTAAACTATCTAGCTATTTTCTTAATCAAACCGAACTGTTTACACAGCGTTTGCTAACTATAGGACTAGATGGCGCTGTGTGCAACGTTCTTGAATATTTATTTATTTATTTTTAGGTAATTGTCTTGCTTATAAAAATGATTAACAAGCAGTTTATTAGACAAGCTAGATCTGTACATAGTTACTAATACAAATTTGCGTTTATTTGTGGTGGCTTTTACATAGCAATGAATAAGTACGTCCTTATGGCGTGACTTATGGAAATGCCTATTATATATACTTAACATATATCTATTATTATGATTTGTTTGGCTTTAGTTACCTTTACACTCAAGATTGTACGTAGGCTATTTTATTACACCCTCTGGACTTCATACTACCTGTTTAATTGAAAAAATCAAAATAAATCATGTAAAATTAACAAAAAAAATTTGTTTAAAAAAAACTGTTTTAGTTTTAAAATAATAGTTAGGTACATACATTTTCTTAACCGATTTAAAAAAAAAAGAGGGATTTATGTCTTCTAAAAGTTATATTAAGTATTTTGTTTTACCTTTTGAACCAATATGTCCTATTGTACCGGCAAGGTCGGATTTTATGGACAAGTGAGCTATATGCAAAATGGTTACTTACTACTTGTGATTTTTTTCAACAGTGAGGTGTCTATTATGTTTCTAGTTGGTATACTAAAACTGTAAAGGCTTTTGTCACCCACAGGCGGGGCTCGATGGAAACGCATTGGAATTGCCACAAGCTCTCTTTACAATGAGCGCTTTGATGACATACTTCATTGTAAATTTTACCGTAAGCACTCGGTTACATATATTGTCTAATCATTGATTTCTGGAATTTTAATTTTGATTATGTCTATACGTCTTTATGCTAGTTTTGGCAGAGTAACTATTCTTTGGATTTGGTTATCTGCGAATAAAAACTGCTATACAAAAATAACATTGACCGCTGCAAAATGTAATCATTTTGTATTTTGATACAGATATTGTCTATAGTTACAAAACATCGAAGCTTGGGGTCCACTCATAAGCTGTCAATAACTGGTCGAAGTGAAATTGTTACTAAGAGAATGTAATAATGGGCATGTGCCATAAAAAGACAATTTGCCGGTAACTTTTGACAGCTGGAAAAAGATAAAACTTTCCTCCCGGCCTTCTGCGAAATACTACGAGAAATGTAATTCGAGATAACTGGAGCCTGTTTAACAAGAGTATCGCTAAATGTCTTGTAATATGATATGTATGGAATAATTGCATGAAAAGGTAACTTTGGGTAAACTTAAATTTGTTAAACTTTTGTGAATTTTAAAACGTGAATATGTATATTACAACTGAACAAGAGCCGGATAATTATGGTTACTTGGGCCATGTCAGAGGCCTTTCGGGCGGCTTGATGAGCTCTCGACACCAGAGTTGGCCACTCTCATTCGATAAGAAGAAGATGATTATGGTTACTTTTTATACTGGCTTTAATTAAATGGTTTAAAAAAATGTAATTTACGTTTCAAACAATAAAAAATGTAAAAAAATCCATCAATTTAAAAAATAACTAAAAAATATTAAATTTTATTTATGTACCTTAACTTAACTTAAAACCACAGAAGATTGAAATATCATCCACAAATCTGTAAAAGCTCAATCAGTTTTATTCAAATATTTATAACCCGGGGGTTTTCAAATTCAAAAATTTGATATAGTTTATTGGTCACAAATCCAAAGTAATAAGTTTTTATAGGCAAGCGTGTTACATCTTAACCAAAGTAAGCCTTTTATAGGTTAAAAAAAACCTAACTTATATTTATAACACCACAACGGTGTCCAAAAAAGTAATGAATTTTAACTCACTACATATTCATATATACAGAATGCACTTTGTAAATCCAGATAGCGCTTCGTCAGTTATAATGTATTTTGCAAAATTTACGCGGCTCTGTCACAAAGCTAATTCTCTCGCATGTTCACTGGACGAGCTGGTGAAAACTGCACTACCATGTGTTTGTATCTAAATATACACTGGCTTTTAGGCTTTTATTGTAATTAGAGTAATGTTGGCTTTGTGACTGAAATGTAGATTTGTGCTCTTGTAGATTTTTTAATGATTTGGAATGTACGCTTGACAATCAGATACATATTTACAGATCACTACTTATAAAGGCTGTACGAATACATATTATCTATACTAATATTATAAAGCTGAGGAGTTTGTTTGTTTGTTTGTTTGAACGCACTAATCTCAGGAACTACTGGTCTGAATTAAAAAAATATTTTTTTGTTGAATATTGAATAAGACCATTTATTGAGGAAGGCTTTAGGCTATATAACATCACACTGCGACTAATAGGAGCGAAGAAACAATGGAAAATGTGGAAAAAACGGGGAAAATCATTCATCTTTGAGGGCTTCCGTTGCGTGCGCTACGAAAACGGTTCAAGTCGTGGGTAACAGCTATAATAATTTATAATGCTGAAAAGGTTGTTTGCAAAAATAAATACCTATGATGCCCAAAATACCTATTCCACGCGGACGAAGTCGCGAGTACAGCTAGTTTTAAGATAATCGGTTGTTGAGGCTAATTGCTCTTGTGTATAGATACAACATGGAGTGATTTTATGTACCAAAATGTATCAATCATTATTTGTAAATACGTTTACAATATCAATACTGTTGAATTGCGGGAATACTTAAATATTTAACAGCTATTTAACATGTAAATGTAAACAAACATCACTTTCAACATTCAAACTCAAAGTATTGTTATGTACACGATCATTTTCCTCCCGCTCCGATGAACTACTGAAATTCAGCTAACGACTACAATTTATTTGATGTAGGTAGAAACTACCCTGTTTTTGCGCCATGCCCTTGGGACCGAGATTTCGTTCAGTACCTACAGTATTATTGATTAATGTTGGGACAAAGACGATCAATCGAGAGACGATTACGTACTTTGGAACACATGCATGAATAGTATAATCAGAATTTCCATTCCGGACATTTCGTCTGAGATTAAACCGTATACGTATAATAATAATAATAATAATAATTTACTTTATTCACACAAAAATCCTTAGACTAGTATACATCATTTATACTTAAAGAAAATTGGATCAGACAGGGTATATAAAAAATGGGTAAATGATGTTGGCTGTGATCCCCACACTAGGTTACCCTGTGTCGTGAGAATCATGCTCTTTGAAAAGGAAATATCTAAACATAAATGATAGGAAACTATCATATACATGATATATAGGATCTGTATATATATATATATTTTATTAGTAAGAAATACAGGAATAATTACAAGATTATCTAAACAGAATGGACCAATTTCAAGCAAGTAAAAAACTGACTAAAACTGTTTGCTACTAGCTATCAAATCTAAATCTAAGTATTAATATTATTTTGAAACCTATATGGCTTCGAAAAATATTGAGGATAACTAAAATTTTATAACAATATATAACAATATATAACTAAGGTTGTCTCGAGGATGGGATAGGAAGGGATGGCAGGTAGATCATATTGTATCAGGTTTAGTCTAGAATCACTGAAGACTGAAGAGCTATTTCGCTGTCTCTTTTGTAGTCTAGATTCGAATACGAGGCTTTGATACAATAACATTAATATGTTACCATTACATAATAATGCGTTTGTAGCTCAGTCAGCACACGGAGACCATGTTCTTTATAATATTTCAACGCTTCCGTGGCCCAGATTATATGTGAAATTGTACATTTTTGCCATTTTCAGGTCGTTAAGCCATGTAAAATACCATTCAGATGCTTTAAATTTTCCCAAAAGTAATCGGAAGTACCTAATTGACTAAATATTTTAAGGAGCCATCTACACAGCCGAAGACCGAAGTCTATGGCGCATGATCGTGAGTGAAAAGATGATTTGTAGTGAGGTCATGACTACGACCCTTACCTGTGAGGAAAACTACGCAAGAAAGAGGAAAAATCTGCTCGTGTTCACAAAATAGATATTTGAAAAACATTTATATATCTATTTAGATATGATTCTATTCGAAAAATAAATCAAATATATTACATAGTGATGTGTGAAACTTCCCCAAGCGGCTCCACCATAGATCCAGCAATATTTCTCAATTGCGTCGTCGCAACCACGTGCGTCGTGCAATACGTAATACAGTCTCGGTGGAAATCGACGTTTCATCTTAAAATATTTGCGGGGAGGATCCCAAAGGAGAACAATGCCTTTGACGCTTTTCAATTTGAGGCCGGGAGTTGTATTTATATTCGTATCACCATTAATAATTAATCTTTTGCATTGATACTGATTTCTTTGTTCTATTATTAATTTAGTTGATTGTTTTGTGAAGATTAAATTAGGTCTTTACACAAATGTCGATTTACTATATAGTCGATAAGATAAAATGGAATAAGCCGAATATGAACTAACAATATCTTTTTATACCCACCATTAAATACAAGCGAAAAAGTGTTTGTTGGTTTGTTCCTCTCTCACCCCTCAAACACAAAATTGAGTTTTTGTTTATTTTGTTTGAGTAAAATGGCAAACTCTGGGGGTCAAACAAACTGTAACAACGGTCAATACAAACTGCTCTGGAGGCCTATGAAATGTGTTAACGACTGTTGTGCCAAAACAAACATTCAGAACCTGCAATTTATAGTGTCATCTAACTCACGGAAGCGCAAAGTTGTAATGGGTACTTTTGGTCACCCATGTAAGATTAAGCTATTATTGGCT
Organism: Macaria liturata; assembly: GCA_964023185.1. NCBI lineage: Eukaryota > Metazoa > Arthropoda > Insecta > Lepidoptera > Geometridae > Macaria > Macaria liturata. The sequence goes on along the minus strand of OZ026811.1, from coordinate 895,897 downwards.
AATGATTACATACATTCTACATGTTTTACCTCAGTTTCGTGTGTAACTTTTGTTGTGCCTTGTTAAGAAACCTGGTGGTGAAATATGAATAAATAAATATTGCAGGACATGCCATACATTGCCATTAACACCTGAAATGCGACCCTTACCAGTAAAAAATGCCATTCAGAAATGAGAACATCCTTTTTTTAAATCGGTTGAAAAAAACCTAGTTACTTTTGTAAACGCGTTTATCACAGCAATATTGATCTCAAAGCGTAAGTTTTATAAAACTGTCATTTTCCTATGTCCTTTGAAACGCGCGCTTGTCGTCTAGTCGCTTTTCACCGACGCTTACCATGACAATATTTGTAAATCCTTGCGCATAAATTGTCAGTGTATTTACTGGCTTCCAAAGACCACTCGGGGATCAAGAGGCTTACCTCAAATAACAGAATGTCGCCTTAAGCCCGGTTCAATGCTCTTGCTATTTAAATTCAATCGGAGAGAAGTTTTCCTTGATCGTATCTGTGTTGTAGCTACAGTTGTGTTATCGGCTGGTCAGATTTGTTAAAGCAGAGTGAGTTGATCTTTTTGATGTATTTTTTAACTTAGGTTCACGTTTTCAATTCTATGCATTGCTCAAATATTTTTACTACTTACTCATCTGTGCAGGTTTGATAAAAGCAGAGATTCTATTATGATAACACATATATTGTCTTTCCATTTTGTTCTTCAAAATGTTGGTTTCCTGTTGTTACCTACCTGTAAATAATGTTTCTTTTTTTATTCTAAGTAGGAAATAGACGGAAAATTAATTACAACTCCGAGCGTAAAGTGGCGTTTAGTTCCTTTTAATTTAGTTTTACTTTGCGACGCTACTGCCACTTTGTTCAAGGACTAAAGTTAAACTTTCAAAGTATCTGAAATTACTATTACTTCTTGAACTATTGCAATTACTTCCTTTTTCCATTGTTACAGATAAAAATACGATACCATTATTTGTTTTAGAAATTTTAAAAGTATGTTTCTTACTATTATTGTTTTTACTTTCAAAGTCTTAAACGTTGTTCAATTATTTAATTTTAGCATTATTTTATTAATACATTTATAAAACATAAACACATACATATATTTTCGTAACAATCTCTCTTTCAACCCTAAATACAAATACAGTTCTACTATTCCAAACGCAAACACTCATTTTATAACAAATCGATATTGCACCAAGTAACTACTTACATTCAACAGAATGTCTGCAGTTCCTTATCTTAATATTATTCAGTAAAATCCAATGTGATGTGAACCACCATGTTGTTTCAGTTAGGTACTCGATAATGCAAGGTAAGGGGTTCCAGAAGGTTCCACGTCAACTTATAAAACGTTATTCGAGTCAAAATAAATCGAGTGTGAAAAAGTGTTTCCCCTCCGAACGTGATATCCCAGCTTTCAGGGACTATTTGATTTTCAATATAAATTGCATCTGCTACGTTGTAAAAATTTAAAGGTGTCAGTGTCAGTTTTATATACTGGATTTTCAGTCTGTCATTTTAAATTTAAAGGCACGTATTTTATTTATTAGAATATTGTTGAAAAATGTCAAGACAAGATTAAACGTACACAATACTTCACGCTTGTTTATCTAATTTTGGTACACAATTTCAGCTCTAATGCTTTTTTTGTGATATTGATTAATTTTTAAGACAAGTTTAATATAAATGGATGTTAGATAATAATCGATAAATATGGTGGCTTCTTTTGACCACAGTTTAAGTACTTATTTTCAGTTCATATTGTTTGATAACCGGAGTGTTCGTGATTCGTTGAATTACCCAATTTTCAGTGTTCATATCTACATCATTGCAATGAGAGATATTTTCACAAGTGAATTTAATTTGGTCTTATTAATTGGCCCGGTCTGTGGTGAAAGGCCGTCATACACATGTCATGTTCGTAAATTTCAATAATAAATTTTCGACTTTATTTCGGCAGGAAATTTTGACAGCGGCGTTGGCCAGTGTTGGTCGATATTGGTGACATTGGCTAGCCGTGTATTGGATACGATTTAAATATATCCTATAGCACAGAATACATAATACAACCTATAGGCAGTGCTCCCACTGTTGCCAGGGCTTAATTCCGTTTAATGTTCTACGATTTCTGTATAACTTTATTTTGTATTTATAGATTGACGTATCGTTATTCGGTATTATACGTACTGAATGGAATAAGCGGCATTCATACCGGTTTTCAATCAATAATATTATGACTCCTCTGCTTTTGTTGGCATTTTTCATACAGTTTTTATGCAAAGTTCGAACAAGATTTATTGGTGTCGATAGATAGTACATTAATAGTACATTAACCATAATCATTCACATTATGTTACCTCTAAATCTTAAAAATAAACTTACTCATCACACTTGAAAAAAAAAATCAAAAGACATCCATTCTATCCCAATTAAGTCTATATACTAGTTTCACTTTAACTCTGCCTCCCTGCTTCACCCGTCCAATTACCGCTCAGAAAACTGGCTGGTCGGTTCTCGGAGCTTATTTAACGAGGACGAGCGTTCACACGTCTCAACCATCAAGACTTTGCAAGTTAAACTATACGCCACACAGAATTTGTAAAGTCTTATTTGTTATGTCTCCTCTTGTTCGTGGAATTCAAATTTGCAACTGGCGGGTGACAGTGTGGTTTGTCGTTTGTTTCTTTATATATGACTGTGTTTAGTTGTTGGGTTTGTTTTGGAGATATTTCATTAGTTGTGTTAATTTTAATATGTATTTATATGGGTCTTTTACTCTATTTATGTTAGGTATGTAAATTTTTAAGTGACGAAGCGATTTTGTAGATCAATTTCTGCATAAAATAATTAGCTCTATAATACAGTAGTTTGATAAATGCGTATTGATGATATAATTCCTAATACCATGTTTTATCGTACTTTGTATTACTTTATGGTTTTCATAATGTTCAAAAATGTGTAAACAAAAGAGGCATATTTCGCGCGGGCGTAAACTGCCATCTCACGTCACAGGGTCCTCGATTCCTAGTGTGAGATGGCAGAGGATCCCAATGCACCAACATTACAGGTATGTCATGATTGTTTAAATAAATTAGATTATAAGGGTGTACGTTAAGTTTTTTTGAAAATAAAGTAATTTTGTATTATTTTTTTGTACTTGTATTTATAATATCTAGTAGAAATTACCAACACCATTCCAACATTATATGTATTTTTTACACAAATAAACAGCAAGGTTTCAACACTAAAATAATACGCACAAAATAAATTGTACTTATCACAAATTATAATTACTGAATGAAACTCCAATCTCACCACTTGTTGAAACATTCTTTTGAGATATTGTTTTCATCATCTCTCAATATAATATGTCTGAACACGCATCACTAGCTCCCCCTACCAATCCAAATGAAATAATTTAAACGGAAATTAGCGGTATTGTTTCAACTTTCACTCCGGCTAGAGGTTTGCGGAATTAATTCGGGCATCAGTTTATTTTGGAATTATCTGGTACGGAGCAATAAGCCGGGATACTTGAGCGGCTTACGATAGAGCTCAATTCAAACTTGTGGCGAATTTATAATTTTACCACTATGGCGCGGTTAGTGGCCAATTCAGGAGTGATTTCGACCGCTTAGTGGTGACTTTAGCTGATGGTTATTGGTGTGACATTTGTTGGCTGTTGTACTATGTGGCTTTAATTGGGTTTGTGAGGTTAAAGTGGTATGGTGTTACGTTTTGTAGGTGTCTGGAGCGTTTATTACAAGTGATGAAATCGTTAAACAAAATAACTGACTAATACAACGTCGTTCTAGACTTATTTGTATATGTTTGTAGTGATATGTTTCGATATGTATATTGTTTTGCAATTGTTTTCTATTTCAGTTTCGTAAATCCCTTATTGTTTATAAGTTATTGTAGTAGAAACAAGAGATACTACTCTTGTCACTATTTAAGTAAGACCACTACTGTATGAAACATAGTTTTACTAAAAATAAATAATGAGGAATATTGTGCATTCAAGTTCTATCCAAGAGGTAGTCTCAACCCTCAGTTATGAATAGGAATAGGAATACAAACCAAGGAGGAGGAGAGAAACTATTATTACTGATAAATCATACTTTTAACCGTTCTGTCATATTTTGTATGAAAACAATTTACCTAACGAGCAACAAGTGCACGACATACAAGCCAAATTCACGAGCGTTATCAACAAATATCACCGGCTGAGAAAGGGAAGTCACAAATTACACGCGTCGAATATCCACACGTCAAACTAATTACATATCCGTTCTCGCATTTTCACTCGGTTTCACATAACATTCTCGCTAACTGCTAATATTATGAAAAGTGAATCCAGCACCGTGAAAGGATTGGAATTAATAAACAGCATGAGCCCTCCGCAGCGACATAAAACAGATATAGATAGGCTCTGCATTATGTAAGGATATAGAAAACTCTCACCCTTTGAGTCATTATTTTGTAAGCACACAGAACAAGCTAAGTATGTGATGCAAGATTTATAATATATTATATATAGGTATACTCAAGCCTCGTTCAGTTCCAGTCTTCCGTTATCCCACAAACATTCCAAAGGTGATACTGTATGCGTGTGTGTTTCTGTATGTATACAATGAATGATTGATACTTTTTATGCTCAAACAGCGTAACTTCTTCTTCTTATCGAATAAGAGTGGCCAACTCTAGTATCGAGAGTTTATGAAGATAGATTATATTATTCTTGGACACATTAATTACTTTTTCTCGGATTAACGCGTATATTACTGCGGTGCGTCACTAACTGTTTATAATTGTATGGCAACTGCGTTTATTTATAACTTACGAAAGAATCGCCAAGGCTTTTCTTTGTACTGTCATATGTCTGTGGCCCTCGGATGGCGAAGTTAGCTTCAATTAGACTCCGCGCCGGTGACGAGGGTACAACTCCGATACAGGGGAAATCCGCTATCGAGCTTCCATCACTTTTACTCAAACCTACTTGTATCGTGCGGGAAAGTGACAGCGCCATTGTGACACAATTATTTGGAACACATGATTTGCGTTCGAAATTTAGATTCAAAATGTAATATTTGTTGATTATTATTTCATCATCATCATCCAAAACCATTTTTACCTCAATTCCATTTTAAAAAACGTAGTTTTTAAGAAAATTTGGCCTTCATTTATTTCGTCTTTACCTACTTTTATAGTTGACGTACATATTATGTATCTTTTTAGAATAGTAACTAAAAATAGATACATTTTAAAGATCACTAAATGTTTATAATCCAACTGAGATGAGCAGTTGGTAAATCTTAATTACTTTGGGATGTTCTGCCGACAATTATTATCTGTAGATATCAACATTAACTATCCCTTAACACTCTTGGTGTAGTGTTATTTATTGGTACATAAAACGTATTATGTTTATAGTCATAACATGGAGATAAACGTATAAGGAGGGTTGTTATGTTTAGTTATCACATTTCAAGCTCAAGTTGAGAGGATCCTTTCTTAAGTGTACCTAAAATAATTAATGGGAGTCCTTTTCTGAACACTTTTTTGGGGAAAATAAATTGGTAATGTTAGGTAAATTGGTGTGGTCTGCCAAGTGACGGCTTAATAGATCTCTAGGGAGCCTAGGAAAAAGATATTGCCTACAAGACCTGAATTCCATTTAAGCATTTTCATTCATTAATTGCCTGATCGTTTTGTCAAGAAAGGGAAATAAGAGAAGAGATAATAATTATCATAACTACATCATATACTTTATGCCCTAGATGAGCCTAATGATCATATTTTCATGAGTGGTTTTTTTTTAATATATTTTAAAGTTGTTTTCTTTGTTACAGATTTCAGCGTAGCAGCTAGGAAGTGAAGTTGTAAAAGCTACTCCAGTTCGAAACTCAAAAATAATCGGAATTCTATTTCAAACTCACAAAAGATATAAAAATAACTTGTAGACTTGACTGCTTGATCGAAAACATACCACAAATACATGTGCTTATAAGCATATTAAAATATGTTTTAAGTTTACTAAAACAGATTTCTTGTCATATGTTTTATTTGAGATTTATAAATATTGAAAATATATTCAATTTAATGTCACTTACGTATATTGTGAAATCCACTTTGTGTCCAAATTGATTTTATTAAGAACATCTCACGCTGGTAAAAAAGTACTCCAAATATGCAAGGCAGTGCATGGAAAGAAAACGCTTGGTTTGGTATCAGATTTATTTGCAAGACTTAAATACAGTACCTAACCATAGAACTAGACTTTAAAAAGACATAAACTAGAAAAAGCGTACACCTAAAACATACGTACCGTGTATCAAATTCTCATAAAAGAAACAACAAAACATTGTGTAGCAGCAGTAAGCTAGCCAACGCATTACCGATTCAGAACGTGCTAAAATATAAAGAAACCAAGCCACAGACATAGAAGGCAACTAGACAGTGCGTTGAGTGCGCGATGTGATAGCAGAGCCGTGGTTGGTTGGATGGTGTTGGCGCGGGCATGGCGGCGCGCTGCGGGCGGGGGGCGCGCGCGCGCCGGTGAGAGCGGCCGACATGCGCGCACACGCCGCGCTGCTGTGCGCGCTGGCCTGCGCGCTGGCGGCGGGACGGGAGCTGCAGGTACTATCTATACACACTAACATACATTTTTATTCTTAACAAGCTTGCATGTCGTTGCGTTTGATGCGGAAGAAGTCATCCATGTCCCAGTGGTTGGCGAGACGATGTGTCTCCGCCACGCACCACAGACGGTACGTGTGGATGGAGTGTTCTGGAAATGAAAAAAAAAACATCTAAGCAAAGACATGGGATGATATGGTTGTGTTTGTAAAAATCTTTATTTGTGAAAGTTTAATTTGATTTGAAAAAAAACTACAAATCCACCTAATAAATGAGCTAAAAGAAAGAAGGCTTTTGTATACTTACAATTTGACATGTAATATAATGCATCACTTAGTCTTTCTTAATTTTAGAGTCTTATTATATTATAACAAAGTGGGTGCTCGCGGCTTCGCTCGCATTTAGAAGTAAAACTTGCATCCCCTATTTCACTAGTGGCATTTCCATAAACCCTTTCTTAGCAGATGCCTACGTCATAACATCTACATACCTGAACGCCAAATTTTTGCCCGATCCGTCCAGTGGTTTGGCTGTGCGTTGATAGATCACTGTATCAGTCAGTCAGTCAGTCACCTTTGAGTTATATATGTTTAGAAGATTTAAAAAATGTAGTTATGGTTTCATTTCAGCATATGCCCAATCTATGATCCTTATTTTTTTGTCGATTCATCTAATTTTGTGTGGATATTATCGGATACGATACTTAGCCCCATACCAAACTAACGTGTGCCATGTATATTTTTGTACCCGGGTACATGCTACTAGATACAAATATGTATATCACTTTGCCATGGGTATTACATGTCAAATTGTATGTTTTGGCTTGCCACGTTGAAACGAATCTGCTTACTAGCCCCTTGGTTTTCAGTGTAAATTCTTGTGGTGGGTACGTATACGACAACCAACCTCACACCTGTATTCATACCTAACACATGCCATACATCTCTGTCTCTGTTTAGATACAAACATAATATAAATTGTGTGGTTTTCACAAAGCGCAAAAGTCGGGCAGGATGTTAAATCGTAAGTCGGGTAAGCCTAAGCACGCTCCATCTTAGGCCATAGCCTTTGCTTACAATTAGGGTGAACTATGGCCAAGTGCAAACCTGTTCTAGTTAAAATAATGTCCCAGTACTTCTAACAGCACAGGTACTAAGCCATGTTTTGAAATGGTGGTGTAAAAACGGTTAGTAAGAACTTAAACTTATTGGAAAATGAGCGAAAATAATGACGACCAGCAGGATTTGAACCAGCGTATTTCGGCTACCATCAGAACGCCTTAACCAAGGCTACGGTCTAATAACTGCTAGGCGCGAAAATCCACGCTAATTTCCTGCTAACATCTTAGTAAGAAGTTAGCAGTTACTCGCAGAAGTAAAATGAATCTTAAGATTACAATCTTACCATTTCACACCATAGATAGGAGTGTCATTACCTCATTTCTAGTGTAATGTGATTACATTATAACTAACACATTCTTTTTTTTTGGAAAGGACTATGTAGCTGGTTGCCAAATGCTACCATTGCTGTGTCACCAGACGATGGCTGGGCACTGATGGTGCCCGGGCCTACGAACTAACACATACCATAATTTGTCATTTTCTCCTTTCCAGGTGCTTCAGGCGGACGCCAAGGCCGCATTCTTCGTGGGCATCGCGGCACCGCCGTCGGCCGCCGCCGCCGTGCGCGCGTTCAACCGCTCGCTGGCGGACATCTCGCGCAACTACCTGGCTGCCGACTCGCCTCTCTACCTGCGCAACATAACCCTGCTGCCGCTTTACATCGAGCTGCCAGAAGATGAAAGGTAGGTTAGGTAACTAACTAACTGATGAAACTGGACCCTGGCTGGATAAACATAGATTTATAATGAGACTCACCTTTTAAAGAAGTATGCCAAATACATCATGCGACACGTTGTAATGGATCGAGTTAGACAAGACCATGGATACTGTCCAAGGAACATGGGACAACTAATTAAAAATAACTGGACCCTGGCCTAAGACACAAAGAGACGCCAGAACCGAGAGGAGTCCCGGTTCTGCGCTATCTCCTGCCACTGAGTAGCATGGAACAGTTGCAGGTCTTTTTACAACTGGTCTTTCCAGCGGTACTTACGATGAAAGGAAACGATTAATAGTTAATCTTACTGTATGTACAATTGTACCTCTACAGTTTTCACAGCGTACGAGTATAATATGGCTAGAAAGCTGGCTATTGCTGTTGTTATTACTATTTTTTGCATCTTAAAACAAATTAATTAACAAATTAGGATTGCGACCATACAATATTTCCACAATGTGACACAATAGACTCATGTGGGCATTTGTGTATCTTGGTGTTAATGAATCTTAGAGAAGTCGATGAAATCATTTTATATATTAACACATAAACTTGTAATTAAACGGATTTTTTTTGCTCAAACACGTTTTGATAATTCCAACACCTGCCTAGAAAACCAAGCTAGCAAATATAGTCTACTAATTCTCTATCACCAAAAGTCAATTTAGATCTTATTTCCCTTCCAACCTTTATTACAGCAGAGGTGAAATTTCACAAAGGTAGAAACCTATTTGAGCCTTTTGAAACCTTTGTACGAATACAACCTTCAAATGAACGAGCCTGGCAAAGATCAATTAGTCAGAGACGCTTCAAAGAAATACTAGAACTGGCTCAAGTTGAGTACCAAATCGGAAATTATTTTTAATGTAGGTATACTTTTAGGTAATGATTTCAATATGTTAGATGTACGATAAACTAATGTGCCCACACGTTAGCTTTTAATTAAATAAGTTGGTGTCAAAAATCAAATGACTTAATAAAAACTAATATAAATCTCAGACCATAAATCCTGTAAGTTATATGTGAATTGAATGTGAGTCGAAGTAATTAATTTTATATTGTATTTGATATAAAATGTGATTTAAAAAATTATAAATGAGTTTTTTTTCTTGTGCTACTAGTTTAGTATTTTTATTCTGTTGAATACAGTTGATTCATTGTTTTCCTTTTATATGAGTTATTTTGTCAGGTGCTAAACCCGCAGTATGGTTGTTTAACTAACTTTTTTTATTGGAAACGAAAATAGTTATGATCGGCAGGATTTAAACCTGCGTATTTCTGATTACCATCCAAAATGCCTGAACCTCACGGCTACATTCTACTAACTGCCGAAACTGTATCATCAATACGCAGGTGTGAATCCTGCCGGTCGTGTTAATTTTCGCTCATTTTTAACTTCAATAAAAGAGGTTATCAAGTCTTCTCAAAGTATTTTTTGTGGGTATGTAATAAAAAAAATTATCTTTTTTACTTGGCTAACGTTTTTCACATTAAAATTCATTTGTTCAAGCAAGTTCGCGTAGAAAGATCTTAAAATATAAACCAAACGCACTCTCGTACTAAGCCTCACAGCATGCTATGCAATGTTTTGCTATATACGACTTTCTTCATATTATACATGAACGACATCCACCTCAATAAACCAGTAGGAGCAGAACTTATCTGTTATGCAGATGATACCGTAGTTCTGTACCACTCTGATAATTGGAAAGACGTTTTTCAGAAAGCAGAATCTGGTATGACAGCAATAAAAAGATGGCTAGATAAAAATCTTCTAACGCTTAATATGATCAAAACAAAGTATTTATGTTTTCATATTACGAAAGCATCAGAACCCAACTCACTACTTAGCCTTAAAATACATTCCTTTTGCACAGGAGGCACATGCGACTGTAACACTATAGACCGGACCGCTTCAATCAAATACCTAGGAATAGTAATTGATGAAAAACTAACATTTGACTCGCACATCGCCACATTAGGTAAAAGAGTCCGCAAATTGATATATGTTATGAAAGCTCTTCGAAACTCAGCTTGCAAAAAGACTCTACAGCTAGTATATACGGCTTTATGTGAGTCGATCTTATCTTACGGCATTACTACCTGGGGATGCGCCGGAACCACCGCCATGATCAAAGTGGAGAGGGCACAACGAGCTGTACTAAAAGTTATGTATAAAAGACCCTACCGATACCCGACGTGCGACCTATACGCCAACACAGGCATTCTTACAGTACGCCAAATATACATTCAAAAAGTGACGCTCTTAGTGCACAGAAACCAAAACACCTCTACATCTCTAACAGACCCTCTAAGAAAAGACCTCTACGTGCCGAATTGCCTGCTGTTAGAACGGTATTCGCTCAACGCATGCCCAATTTTAGATTCCCATATATTTATAACATAATAGACAATAAATGTGACATAATATCTAAATCATACAGAGAATGCAAGATAATTATAAAAACGTTTTTACAGCATCTGACATATAAGGAAACAGAAGAACTTCTTAAAATAATAAAGTAGGAACTCTTAGCCTACAATACCCGCACACACACGCTCACACCAGGTGAACACATACATGCTCTCTCAATCTCTCTCTCTCACACACACACACACACACACACACACACACACACACACACACACACACACACACTCACACTCACACACATAAGTGTCTTGCTGTAGAATTATTTAAAGTACATAGCCAGAACTTTAAACTTTAAACTTAATTTACTATGTATGTTATGACGTAATATTGTGAATTATATTTTGTATAAAATCAAAAGGTTCGCACCACTTTTTAGTAAGCGCATCTTGAAGTGGGCGCCTGCGATACAGGTTTCGTACCCAGTGCAGGGCTCACAAGAACATGTTAACGTAAATAGGTTTAATATAGAATTAAGTTACCTTAAGGTTTGTAAGTGCTTTTGTTTAATAAATAAATTTGTATTGTATTGTATTGTATACGTATATAAGCATATTGTACCCACACATGTTTTATATTACATCTATTTAGTGTTTAAACAAAATATTCTCAAAGTATTCTAACACGAATCGTATAACAGTAAACGACAATAAAATCAAAATAACATAAAGCCAACAGCGAAGAAAAAATCCGAAAAACACAAAAGAAGCACCATCAATCTTGCATTGTCAATCGATTCGATTTACTTTTATAAAGTCGATAAAACCTTTGGAGGGAATGTCAATCTGTCTCAACGATATACAGCCTGCAGCCGTCGTCAAAACGCTCAACTTTGATTTCAAACAAGACCAATACAGGAGTACAGAACAGGGAATGAAATAAGGCCTCAAAAAGGGGGAAGCGCGATATAATTTAGCCATTATTCAACCCTTTCATAGCTTTAACTGCCTTTATAACCAATAGCGCAATATGTAACAATTTGCAACAGTATTATTCGGTGTCCACTTAATGAATCTGTCATTTCACTGGATGAATTTATATAGCTCTAAAACAATGCTTAGAAAATATCTCTTGTTAAAAAAACATCATTAACATTCACAGCCAATTTTGTTCATATAAGTATTTATGTATAAGTTTCCCTCCCAAATAGTTAAAACTACCTCTTTTTTTCAATAAGTCATCCAGAAAAAATACTAAAATTAGGTATAATTACGCCAAGAACAGAGACAAAGTCTAGTGAATACAAAGCCGTGTCAGAAGCCCTTCGGGCGGCTTGATAAACTCTCGACACCAGAGTAAGCCACTCTCATTCGATAAGAAGAAGTAAATACAATACAACCTTACCCCATGCACTAGTGCCGTGCTTGAGCCAGTATAGTCTAACGAACCACTTTTACGGCTATCGTTGGAATTGTTTTCATTGAGAGGACTCCCCATCCGACTGTTAGTACTTTGATTTATTCCACACCATTGTTCTGCTCCGTACGACTTCGGTGGTAAAACGTCGATATTGCCGAGGCTCTATCTGTTTCCGATGATTAATTTTTACGGCACTATAACCTACAGGACAATACAACTTTGTTTCTTAAATAATAAGGAACGGAATAAAAGTAGACAACTTTACTTTTCGTAAAAGTCCACCAAAGATATAGAAGTTAAGCCATTAGGTTTAGTTGGTTTTAAAAAGCTAAAAGATAACAATGAAATTTACATTGTGATAAAAATTTTACGACTATTCTGTCTGCGAACTTTACGGAATCGTAGCTGGTCTACGCGCGTAGCCAGTTGCTACGACAATGGCGTAGACATGAATTTTAGATTGTAAGAAATTGTCCTGAAGACTATTTTGATCATGGTTGATAAAGTTTGAATATAAAATGTCTAAAGCTACCAAGTTCTGGAAAAGAATTTAGTCTCAACACTAGAAGGCCACTCCTACACAATGAATAGAAGATATTATGACACAATTTTATTTTTATTTCTATCATATTATGGACTAGTGGACGCCCGGTGCTTCGATCGCATTATTTTGAGATAAAAAGGTTTAAAATGAACATAACTTTTTTATTTACGAACCGATTGAAATGAAACAAACACTTCATGTTAAGTTGAAAATGCACCAACTTGTTAGTGAAAACCGTAGACAAATCGTTTCAGCCGTTTTCGAGTCTATAACGAACAAACATACCGACAGACAAACAGAAATTTATTTTTGAAACATGATTTTTGTGTTCTTTTGCATCAGTAAAAACCCCTCAACTATTTTTTTCCATTATCTTCAATGTACAGACACCGACCGGTTACAGTTTTATTATATGTATAGATAAACTCTGTAAATTGTAATTAATATTTTCAAAGAATCGTATAGATTCTTTCATTATGACCACGTAGCAGCAGAGTGCAATTCAATAATGTATCCAATTCGCCCAGAAACGATGTTATCGAGATTGGAAAAGACATTTTGGCTTGAAACTAGTATTATCGAAGCTTGTATTGTGCTATTGGCGTGACCGGTTTTGCTTTTTGTATCGTGTTGTCACTTTACAGGGGATTCCAAATGAACTTTCAATGGGTTTTCTTTCTAGAAATGTTTGGGATTTGGAGGTTTTAATTAATATTCCTGGATATTTTTTTTTAACAGTGGCTAAGAACCACAAGAAATAAAATTTATGTAACAGGTGACGTTCTATTTACTACTGTCTTACATAATAGACTAAAACATACAAAACTAGATACTGATTATCTTGTCTGTGATATAAAGTAAATATTTTCACACAATCGTGCCTTGCTTTACTAAAGTGAGTTCTCGAACCATCTCATGTCAAAAATAACTAAAACTAATGTAATCTGAGTAATTGTATTGTGGATTATATATGTTTAAAGCAATCAATCCAGTACATAATTTACATCTAAGATCTACTCGTATCAGCAGCTATCAGTACGAAATCTTCCAGTAATACGACAGGGATCCTATTGCCCGACGACTTAATATTCAATTATTCATATCGTCTCTCTAAATATTTATAGGGTGAGGGGATCGAACCCTGCAGCTAACGGCTCCAGGCTATTAGCATTTACTATGTTTGCTGCCAGTATTGATAGTCACTGTCAGAGGAATACAATACAATACAGTCAGAAATATTATTATTTGGGTATGCCTTTACGTGATTGATTACTATTATTGGAAGTATCTGCAATTAATGTTTTTATTTTAAGATGTCTAATCTCAGTTCATGTTGCGTTAAATAATAAAAAGGTGAGGGCCAATTATATAGATATAAAAGACGGTTGATTCGATCTCGGTCCGTGACATGACTTGAATTTTTATTTTGACATTAGAAACTATAATAAACAAAAATAAAATAATGGTACACGTCATGAAACCGTAACAAATAAGTGCTGAAATTTTTTTTGTATCTTAAAGCATTGTTTTGGGTTCGTTAAAAATAATAGGCACGAATTATCATTTAGTGCTGTTGGAATTGCACCAAAAACGGTTATAATCTTATGTATACACGTACATTGTCACTTAACCACGTCCAATCTAGAGCCTAAACGTGGCTAGGTCTCTATAAACAGTAGACGGTCGGTTCTGACCTACCAATTTCGCCGTACAAGATAAGGCTAACGTAACTGCCTCGTAGCTCAATAATTTGGACCTTTCCTATAATGGCTTCGACTCAATTTAGTACCAAGCTTACTAGTACCAATAGGTTAGATTAACTCGCTAAATCTCGCGAACAAATCGACAGTTGATAATGAAATTGGGATTGATTTACATACGTGATAATAGGTGATGTCCGATTTGGATAAACGAATGATGTTAATATGGATCAAATTTTGCTGCGTTTGTAGTTTAATATGTATGTACATATGTGCATAAAACGATTAAAAATAAATAAATAAATATTTCGGGACATTGCACACAGCGCCATCTAGCCCCACACTAAGCAAACGCTTGTGTCGTGGGTACTAGATAACGGATATAATACTTATATACTTTTCTTTTGTAAATACATACTTATTATACATACACACAACCAGACTCAACACAAGAAATTATACATTTTTTTAAATGCATAAATACTTGTGTCAGGCGGGAATCGAACCCGCAACCCCTAGATTAGAAGGCAGAGCCACTACCAACTAAGCTAACAGGCCAGTCCTCGAATTGATTCGAATTGATTTCTCGAATTCCTCGATTGAAGCGATACTTTTAACCAGAATACCAATCTAAGTAGTTTGGTGGATTCTGGATAACAAAGGGCTATATCAAGTAACATGTACATTGTACATTGTAGATAGTAAAACAAGTAACACAATATAAAATAGTTACCTATTATTTATTATTTAAATAAGTTTATTTTAAAAATGTTAATTTGTTTTGTTATTGTAAATAGTAAAACAAGTAATACAATATAAAATAGTTACCTATTATTCAAATTAGTTTCTTTTAAAAATGTTAATTCGTTTTGTTATAATATTTTTTGATCAGATTTTTAATATCTGTAGTTTTACTTAAACTTCAAGTACCTGCTAGATACAACACATTTGTGTACTTATTTACAATACTTTATATATAAATAGGTTTTAAATTAAGGTAGAATGAAACTCGTTTTCGCTCCCAATTAGCTGAACTTTCGATTTCTACTTGCCGGAAGTGACTTTACCGACCGTGTGCCAGAAAATACCGCTGCCAAGCGAGTAAATGCTTCTCTAACAGGCTAGCCAGGGCTGGCTTGGAAGTTGCCAAAAATAAGAACTGCTTAACGCTTTGACTACTCACTCATAGCACGTCTTTGCGTTTTCGGAGAATTAACGACATGCCCGGAACGCAAGAATGCGTTTTCAATACGCATCGTAAATTGAAATTAAAAAAAGGGGGCATGTGTATATAGACATACAAAATAAAAGGGCAGCAAATGCGTTAACATTAATTGAACGTATTAGCCCGGTGTGATATTTTTTTACAATAAAGGGAATATTTTATTATTATAACTATCGTGAGACATTTATATCAATATGTTATTTTACCAGAAGCTGTTTCCTGCGAACTACAATCCAGGGGTTTTCAAATCTAGAGTTAATAGGTATCTTCTAGGTAAACGTGTTACACCCTAGGCTGCAGCAATGCTTAACATCAGGCAGGCTGTGGTCAAACGTAAACCTATCCCACGTAAAAAAAAACTATTACGAGTTTCCCTCACGTCTCCATACACGAAACATACGCCATCTTAGACGTGAGTGGAAACTGTAATAGTTACATATTGATAAAGGGAAGAGTTTCTAACATAAATTGTAACCTTTTTCATATATTTATTGATTTATTGTAAATCTTAACATATTTTTTTTTATTAATTATCGACTTATTTGTACAAATTGTTTTTGGGAAAAGTACTTTTTAATTATCACACTAGAAAACTTGACGTTGAGTAATTCTTTATTCACACTTGATAAGCTCATGCTTTGCATCTCTCATCTCACCGCAATCCACGATCTAATGTGCTTAATCTAGCTTGCATATAAGAAACTTGTTGAGTAAGTAAATGTAGCAAGAAAAATCAGCCCTTATTTTAGACTAAATTCATCTCTGCACGTACTCGCGAGCCATCTAGATATGTCGGATAAATGCCTTGACCCAGTTGTGGGAGGATCTAGGCCGCCGGCTAAGAACTAGCTGACGAGATATTGCGGGGTTAGGACAATGGATTGCCTGGATGATGTAACACCTTATAGACTAGTCATAAAAAAAAAGAATCAAATTTTTGTTTCCTGTTTTTGTTTGTTTATGTGCAAAAATATATAACTTGTAAGTTCCAAAAAAAACGAGTATAGCTTAGCGGTTCCAGTATCTACTTTTCACGCGCCCTGGTTTGAATCCGGACCTACACCAATGACTTGTATTTACAAGTTATCTGTGGTGTACACACGCTTAACCGTGAAGGAAAACGTTTGAGGATCACACCACGATGTATCTGCCCATGAGTACTCCTCTAACGATTTAATTCTGTGGGGCAGTCATAACCCTCAGTCATGAGGAATAGCAAGTAAAGAGAGAGAGAGAGAGAGAGAGAGAGAGAGAGTAAGTTCCGAAACATTAAGAATAAACTACAGAAAAGAAAACGCAGCTGAAGATAAACCTAGTCAAGCAAAATAACTTTTGGTCTAGTGCATCGATCGAATGTGATACCTTATCGCCTCACATTTTACAGTCACTTTTACATCTCAGTTTACTACGTCAGTAAAAAAAAATAGATGCAGAAATGTGTATACTTCAGAGGCGTAATGGTTTATTGTCTCTGCGACACGGTAACTGTAAATGCTAACTAGTCAGTGCAGATTATAATGTTACTAGAAAGGTCGGCATGGAGGTTACTTGGGCAATTATGTGTCTCTGATACAAGCTGTCTATGTCTTATGTCTTGACCACAATTAGAAATACACGCTTGAAAGATATAGTAGCTATTATTGTACCCAGTAGCATAATATAAAGTATAAATACAAAGACAAAATGTGAAAGAAAGTTATAACGTCTTATAAATCTTCTGACCTCACGATGTCCGTTAGGTTGCTACATTGCTATTTTTTTTTCTATATGTCTGTTTTTATTGTTATTTAAACGATCATTACGCAAAAGCGGCTGAACGGATCATCACGATTTTTGATATGTTGGTAGTATGTGATTTTACAAGTGTCAAAGGCTATCATTTGCTCGCATTATTTAGGCCTTTTCTGCCGAAATAATGCGAGCAAAGACGCAGGCGTCCACTAGTCTAATATATAAATAAATAATATATTGTTAGGCCTTGCGCTGGTTTATGTGGTGGCAATAAAGTGTCAGGCTCAGGCTGTCAGTATTTTATAGACCGATTTGTTTGGTTTGTGTCCTACGTACAAAGGAAAAAGGGAGCTATCTATTGAAGTGTACAAACAAAGAAATTATAGAATAATATCCTGTAGAGTTTGCATGTTTAATTAATGATGAAAAATGATTCGTAAGGGGATATTGTGTTTTATTAATGACTCCTTGACGGGTTAAATTTAATTATTTATTCATTAGTCTGGAAAAACGGGCACTAAGCTGTAACACTTGGATTGTTTTTTTTTTTTTGTGTTTAATTCAAGATATAGACAAAGATACACCTACACAAAAACATTTATAAGCCGTTTTCTTAAAATATTAAATAAGTAAAAAGATTCGAGCAAGTCATTCAAGCACGAGCAAGTCAAGATAGAATATTTTAGGCTTTGAAATAAAAATATGTAATGATTTTCAGTAAAATATTCTACAGTTATTATACGTTAGTATCTATTCGAATAATAAAGCTGAAGAGGGACAATAATCTGTACACAGAAAATATAAGAAGAAAAAAATTATATAATTGTATAGGTATATCGATAATAAAACATTTTTTAGCAGTTTTTTATAATATTTGTCTGTTAATCGTATCGAAAGATACTGGTGTCTGACATAATACATAGAATTATTTTGACACATGAAATTCAAACTAGTGTTGACATTATGCGTCAGTTGATTATGAAGTCGATGGTGCGAGCGAGGTGTACGATTGTGCGTGTGTGAGTGAGTGCCTTCATTGCTTGCCTACACTGTTTGTTGTCATACCACTTGAATTTGTACACAAATTGAGGGTAGTTTCTTAGATATTGAAATAAAATAAAAGCATTGTTTGTGTAACCTAGCTAAGACGTAACTATAAATAAACTAGATATATTATACTCGGAGATGACTCTGGCCTCGTAACACAACCTAACGGCTACCACGAGGTCAGAGGATTCCAAACATATTGTGACAATTTATTTGGCAAATAAATGATTTTGTATTTGTATTTAATCTGTGTCTCTGTTTATTTAAACGCTCATCTCACAAAAACGGCTAAACGGATCATCAAGATTTTGTTTTTTTTTTTTCAAATTCAGTACCTATGTACATATACTCGTACCTTACGAAAAGTAACTAACACGATATACTATCATGATATAAAGTGTCACATAAAGTTATTTTTACCCAGAATATGTGTACCGCACAAAAGTCTATCCTTTATCTAAGGCACTCGCTCTAGGTCTAAACATAAGTACTTACCTGCTCCTAAAAGCCAGTACGAGCATTATTTTCTGGCGAGCACTAAAGCGACTGTGTTTCCAGAACAATGTCACTTCCTTACATTGAAATTTTCTCTTTCGTTGCGTAAGTGAATAAAAGGGACTCGAAGATTTTTTGGTTGAGGGTGTATTTTAACATGGAATGGGTTCGACTTTGATCATAATTCGCCTGATAGTAAGCATAAAAACAAAAGTGGCTTAGCACAGATTATTTTACGGTTATCTAGACTAAAAAGCAATAATTGTGAGAAATAAGGGGCCTTGATTTATTTTTATGTTAAACCACTTCAATTAGTTTAAAAAAAGCCATTTCCACTTATCACGCATTAAAGCCAATATAAATGAAATTACATTACATTATATTATATATAAATAATCTCGTTTATTCATTCTTCTAAATGATTAATTGACTTACATGCTAACATATGGAAACAAATAAACAGGAATCACAAAAATAAACAATCCAATATACGCCTTTGCTCAACTTTTCACGTCCTGATAGCAAAAAACTTGACATCTTCGGTGTCTGTGTCGAATGTTATCTTACATTTCTTCCCAAACTTCTTGTACGGTATTTGATACAAACATTCCATGCCGGCAGCCTCTGCTGATTTTTGTACTTTTTCACTTGTAAATATTCCACCTGTTGCTTTGAAGCCCAATTCCTTGGACAGATTTTTTCTGAAAAACATTTTATTACTCCTTAGATTTTTTGCGGGCAATAACTTGAACGCCTTGCAACATGTTTTAAACGCTTCGAGTTTTATAGTGGGTAAATTAATTTCAAGCAAGTTGCTTGCCACTCTAATTAAGTATATTTAAAACCAATATTATGAGGAAAATTGATGCAAACAGAGGTACGAAGTATGAATCATAAAAAAGGGTTCATTCAAATACCACAAAAGCTATTCATTTATTTAACCCCAAGCTTATTCTGCTAAGTTTATCCTCAAAACAACAAACAGAATATCCGTTTTCTCGCTACACGCATTTCGATTTAATTTTCTCATGAGTCTTCTTTGAAATGACAAGGCGGAGGCTATTACATGAAAAAATAAGCGGGTGTTTCTGTTACCTCGCTCGGAGCAGCTCGACAGCGAGTCCCAGGCGGCGGTACGCGGGCGCCACCGACAGCCCTGCCCCCATAAGGTATGCATTCACTTCGTATTTGTCATAAATAGCTGTCACCTTCATCGCCTCCACGAACATGCGCAAGGACAACAACCCCGCCTTGCTCTTCGGCTGGAAACGATAGCAACACAATATTAGTGATGTATGATGTGGTTTTGGCAGCATAACTTATTGAAACAATTCGCGCGCTTCGGATAACGGCACCGAAACCCCACTTTGTTATCCACTCTACTTATTACCGACTTTGGGAGGAAACATCATAAATAATTTAATTTTACGGTCCGTTATTCGCACATGAATGCTCGTTATTAAAATAAAGGTTCAAAGGTTTGTAATGCGAGCGTGATGGTGGGATAGATAAAAACTAGGTCGACCTCAAATGAGTAGACGCGCGAATAAATGGTAATGGATCCAGAGGCCAGAGAGTAATAGCGGCGGTAGCGAAATGAAACCTAGAATAAAGATATCTCGCTAAGCTCTCAGCCATAAAAGTTTAGCGTAATAACGAGGGGTCGGTTGTAA
The DNA here is from genome assembly GCA_964023185.1 of Macaria liturata. Classification (NCBI taxonomy): domain Eukaryota; kingdom Metazoa; phylum Arthropoda; class Insecta; order Lepidoptera; family Geometridae; genus Macaria; species Macaria liturata. Next base: position 875,203 of record OZ026811.1, on the reverse strand, counting down.
TTTTTGTGTCGGAAAGAATTATTGTGTGCTGCAAACCGTGTAACAAAGGAGATAAAGAGGAGAGAGCGGTTAGGTGATCGTTTTTACCGGGCTGTGCTCAACGAAGCGGCCCTTTTCCTGCGGCAAGCACATGTTGACCCCGACGAGCGTGCGCCCCGTGCCGTCCGCCTCGGCCAGGAAGCAGGCCAGGCTCATTCTCTGCCTGATGATAGACGACAACAACACGCGGTACTCCTGCACCGCGTCTAAATCTTCCGCCGTTCCTAATAAAACAAAACAACGTGACAAGTCTGTTTCCATAAAATTAACGAGCACATTAATTTACCCAAACATTTCACTTTCAACCGGTTCAAATATCTTCCCAAATTATTATGATTAAGGCTCTTGTTTTTCAATCTCGTTTGCGGATACCTCGCAAAATGGGTACGATGTTAACTCTTTGAATGGACTGTAAAGTTAGGATTTACAATCTGCGAATTTTATCCGTTATGGAATTAATTAGGGGCCCGAACTGTTTAAAGCGAGGCTACTCTGGGACGTGGGCATTGTGGACAATGGGCGGAGTTGACGCGCGGGAATTTGAATTTGGGAATCGAATTGAGATAGGAAGGGTGTCTAATGGCTTAACATTATACAAGTTTTTCCCCACTCGTGGTGTAATTGGGCGACGTGCCGGCTACTGCTAATGACTACGTATTTTTTGCGTGAGAAGGCTCTCTACAACCTAGAAAGGAGCAATTTGCTAATTGCAAAAAATCGTTTCGCTTCTTGCAGATTTGTTTAGCGATCAACGTAAGGTTTCTCATTAGATCTTGTTATGTTGCGAGCGTCTGGTAATTTTGCTGACATTAATTTAGCAGCTTTAAGCTTCATGAGCAGCTTATATTTTTATTAAACTCTCGCAACAATACATTGTTGGTATACCTACGATTGCGTATAAAGGTTTGCTAACAGTTTTTTTTACTACTATCTGAAACGTTGTTGTTTGTCAATAGAGACACTAAAATTCAAAATCCCAAGTCAACACAACAATAACTGTAACTATACAAACCGGCTGCGACCCACCACACATCTTCCCTAATATAGCATCCGAGCATAAACTCGACTGCGATACTCCACATGGTCGGAGGTACATCTTCAATCTCAAACCGGAGCGTCCTCTCGCCTTCCACGATCCTTTCAAAACGGTTCCACACTTTAGGATACTCTCTCGCAGACATAGCTTTATCGCAACCTCACAATAGCGCCAAGACGCTTTCAAGGCTTTAAATTTAAAACGACTTCTGAAGCGTTGAGAGACCAAATCGAGACTGAAGTGTGCTTAATGCAGCACTTTTAGAATCTATTATTACAGTTGCTACTAGAGGAGTGGATACGATTGAGTCAATGTCAAATAATATAGGTGTTTATTCTCTTTATACAGCCTGATTGTTTTTCTTATTGTATTTTTATGTGATCACTCCTTTATTCAGATGTATATGAGGATATTATGCAATTATTTACTATTATACAATTTGTGTGTATCAGATGCCTTTTGGAATGTGTAATGCATTCCAAAAGGCATCTGATATCTAGTTTACAAATAAAACTAAGCATATAAGCGTTATTTACTGTTAAAAAAATTGTGTAGGTACGTTTTACCTAAATAAGTAACTTTAACGTAATTGACAAGATACCTAGATTTTTTTTTAAATCTATTTACTTAGAAAAAATAGCAATTGCCATAGATAGCTCGTTTTAAGCGTAATCTAACAATTATTATAATCATTTACCATCATCCTTAATGTTATTCTCTCCTGAAGCTGTTTCCTCGCGCTATATCTTGATCTCTTAATGTTTTTAAAAACATTATCGTATATTGTAGTAAAATTATTTTATTATTAAATCCCGTTTCTTATATCATTCTGAACTTCAATTTGTTTGGGTACCTTTTGTACCCATCCTGTTATTTCTAAAAGTAGATTATGCCACAACGAGGGTAATTGGAATTCTAGGAAATCTACGTTCTCTGAAGGCAAAGCCATATTTCATACCACAGGATAATATTATATTCAATGCATATATAATATAGTTAAAGTTTATTTGTGTGTATACCTATATATTGTAATGAGTCTTTTAATGTTGAGGTTCTAAGACTGTTGACATACCTGCTTATTAAAATAACCAATGATTAATAAGTTTCTTAGTGAAACAATTTTATTTCCTTGTGTTAAGTTTTGATAAGGAGTGAAAATAAGAAAACAGTTTTAACTGAGCAGTGGTTTAAGATTTGTTAATTTTAATAAGTTAGACAAAAATAAATAATAATAATAATAATAATAATAATAATAAGCCCCCCAAAATCCAACCCTTCGTCCGGGTCGACCACCAGACTCACGTGGGGGGCGGACACGTTACAGCAACTGAACGTGGCTAACAGGGCACTGGTAACCCATCAATATGGAGACAAGAAGTAGTAAATTTCGTAAAGGACCGCTGCCCGAGGAGCGTCGGGGCACGTCTGTTGCTGGTGATGGGCGTGACAGAATGCTAGCCAGTGACTCCCAGTTGGTTGGCTGGGCGGGAGTCAGGGACGGGATGTCCCAAGGGATTACAGCCAGGTTAGAGCGAAGCGAGGAAGATAGTAGGAGCAGTAGGAGTAGTTGCAGTAGAGCACCTACACCGGCCGAGGATGTTTCGCAGGAGGCACCAGCCACTCAGCCTGCGACCACCAAAGCCGGGAAACCCAGAGTGCGCATGAAATGGAGCGATGAAATAAACCTATTTATCATGCGCACATATTTCTACGTAACTAAACTTGAAACAGATAGAACAATGTACTGCAAGAAACTTCACGATCAATTTAGTCAAAAATATCCAGACCTTAAAGTATCCGCTCAACGTGTTGCTGACCAGAGACGTGTAATAATCCGAAATAATTTATTGACTGATGACGTAATAAACACCTTGCGACGAGAAGTTTCTGAACAACTTAAACGAGAAGAAGCAGATAATATTGACTTACAAGTTATAGAATCAATAACAAACACTACCCTGACTCAACAAATTGACGCAGACCAACTTACATGTCACGTCATCGACACCTTGACCCAAAATACATCTACACTGGTACCGACATCTACACAACAAACTACTTTCACACCAAATAATGACAGAGACTTCTCAATACACGACATATCTACGCAAACTAGCACATACCCTCGCATAGTCACTATCACTGAACAAATATATCAAGAACAAAACACCTTACAGGTTGATAATAATGTGACTACTCAAGAACTCACAGACCAACTTCATACTACACTTATCAAATACTCTGGTACTGATCCGATAGCTCGCCCCAAGTTACCCAAACTTAAAGAGAGTAGAAAATTATTTGAACTGCTAGGCATCTTCAACAGACACATACTGGGCAAATTCTTCAACATTGATTCTGACATAAACGCAGTACACACACTCATTTATTGTAGCGCATTTGTGATCTCAGAAACATTAGGATACAAAATAGGAAAACCAAATGTAACGAACAGACAACAAAAACCTATCAAACCAGCATGGCAAATTAGAATTGAAACAGACATCAGGCATCTGAGGGCAGATATAGGAAGACTCTCACAATATATTAATAACAATAGAAGCAGGCGGGTTGTTACAGAAGTAGAAAACATATTTAGGAAACATAAAGTACACACTTCACATGAAAAGGACAATATGCGGCCAGAAGAGTTCCTAGACACACTAAAACAAAAATTAACACTAAAATCTAAGAGGCTGGCAAGATATACTAAAGCACTACGTAGAAAAGAAGACAATAAACAGTTTGCCAGGAATGAGAAAGAATTTTACAGGACACTAAAAGGAGACAGAACCGCAACTAGCAATAATAGACAAACACCTCAAGAAGATGAACTAAAAAGTTACTGGGCAAATCTGTGGAAAAAACAACAAGACCATAAAGAAAGCGCTGATTGGTTAAGCAACGAAGCAAACAGATTACAGAATACAGAAGAGATGGAATTACAGGACATAACTAGAGATGATATAGAAACAATAACCATAAGATTGAAAAATTGGAAAGCTGCAGGTGTAGATAGTGTGCACAATTTTTGGTATAAAAAGTTCATAATATTGCACGAAATACTAGCAAAAAACATTTCAGACTTAATCAAAGGAAACCAGGAATTACCAACATTTATCACCAAAGGGATAACGTTTATGCTACCGAAAAGTACAGATACTGCTAATCCATCGCAATACCGACCAATCACATGCCTACCCACCATTTATAAACTGATCACCTCATGCATCACACTAAAAATAAACAATTTTTTACACGCCAACAACATTCTATCCGAAGAACAAAAAGGGTGTAGACAGTATCACAAAGGATGTAAAGAACAGCTTATAATTGATTCAACAGTTTTAAAACACGCTAGCACACATAAAAGAAATTTACATATATCCTATATTGACTATAAAAAGGCTTTCGACAGCGTACCGCACTCATGGCTGATCCGTATACTGGAGTTGTATAAAATTAGTACCGAAATTATCAACTTCTTGAAAAATGCAATGTCAACTTGGAGGACTACACTATGTCTAAGCAATGGTACCACCACTGTTAACACGGATGAGATCCGCATTGAGAATGGCATTTTTCAAGGAGATTCTCTCAGCCCTTTGTGGTTCTGCCTCACCCTCAACCCACTCTCCCAATTACTTAACAGTTCTAATAATGGTTACAAACTTAACACTGACACATCCATAACCCACCTCATGTATATGGATGACATAAAACTTTTTGCAAAATCACGGAAAGATCTTCAACACCTGTTAGACATCACAGCACAATACAGTTCCGACATCAACATGACTTTCGGCCTCGATAAATGCAAAACACTACACATTCAACGTGGTAAATTGGAAAATACACCCCATACCCCAGAACCATCACCTATGTTCAGTCAAATGGAGCCAAAAGAAACCTATAAATATCTCGGGATCCACCAATCAAATAACATTGATCACATCCAATTAAAGAAAAAGCTTACAGAAGAATATTCCAGGCGTCTAAACTTAATTTGCAAGAAACAGCTCTACTCCAAGAACTTATTTAAAGCAATCAACACATTCGCAATACCAATTCTGACTTATTCATTTGGCACCATCAAATGGACGCGCACTGACATCAACCGCTTAGAAATAAAAACTAGAACCACCCTTAACAAACACAGTTACCTACACCCAAAATCTGCAATAGAACGCATCTCAATTAAACGACAGGAAGGAGGTAGAGGGCTCATAGATCTAAATATTCTATGGGAGGGACAAATAAAAAACCTTCGAAACTTTTTCTTTTCAAAATGTGAGAACAGTGAATTACACTCAGCAATAGTAGATTTAGACAACAATTACACCCCCCTGAACCTTAATAATAGAGAAATCCAGTATACATCTGCACTAACACACAAACAAGATAAATTCAACCGATGGCGATCAAAAGAACTCCACGGACGACATCTACATGACTTAGAACAAGATCATGTAGATAAAGTGGCTTCAAATAAGTGGTTAAAACTAGGCTCCCTGTTCCCTGAAACAGAAGGTTTTATGATAGCCATACAAGACCAAGTAATCAACACCAAAAACTACAAAAAATTCATATTCAAAGACCGAAGTATTCAAAGCGATAAATGCAGGAAATGTCACAGAGCATCAGAAACAATCCAACATATAACCAGCGCCTGCCCATCACTTACTCAGACTGATTACACCCATAGACACAACCAGATAGTTAACATTGTTCACCAAAAATTAGCTCACAAACACAACCTATTAAACACCAAAGCAGTCCCATACTATCAATACACACCAAAACCGGTCCTGGAGAACCAGCGGCATAAAATGTATTACGACAGAGCCATACTTACAGATCGAACTGTACATAATAACCGGCCAGATATAACTCTCATAGACAAAACAATCAAACAGACTTACCTGATTGATATTGCAGTTCCTAATACACATAACTTACAGAAGACAATTACAGATAAAATACATAAATACACAGAGTTGAAAGAAGAAATTATACGCCTTTGGAACATGAACAGAGTATCAATTGTGCCACTGGTGCTCTCTAGCACCGGAGTCATCCCAAAACACCTACTCCACTACCTGAAACAAATAGACCTAGACATAAACATTTACATGACGATGCAAAAAGCAGCAGTGTTGAATACTTGCAGGATCGTGAGGAAGTTCTTGCAGGACGATTTAGCTTCTGAAAATAACACTCAAAGTGATCTCCACTTGGCCTAGGCCCGTGGTTTTCATTTAAATGACCGAAATTCTTAAAATTTCGAGAAAAACAAACGTTTTTTAAAAAATAATAATAATAAATATTTCAGGACATATCACACAGCGCCATCTAGCCCCATACTAAGCTTACGCTTGTATCATGGGTACTAGATAACGGATATAATACATATATACTTTTTCTTTTGTAAATACATACTTATTATACATAGAAACGACCAGACTTAACACAAATAATTACAAATTTTAATATTCATAACTACTTGTGCCATGCGGGAATCGAACCCGCACCCCTAGATTAGAAGGCAGAGCCACTACCAACTAAGCTAACGGAGCAGTCAAATCTTAGAACCGTTAGATTTGAATAAAGAAACAAACGGAATTATTCAGTGATAACGATACCGAGTAAAATTTGGCTGCCTCTGTACACGTATAAATTACATTTTAATAAAATTATATGTATAATATTTTTAAAATTACTTGGTAACTTTAATTGATGATAAAGTTATTTTATCAAGTTAAAAACATTTAACTGTTAGACAGTGTTAAACATTTCAACTTTTAATCCGTTTCAAACTACCAAAAAGAGAAGGGAAAAAACACAGCACCCCGCTCTCAAAACAACATTTAACCAGTTATTAACACCCCTTATAGGCTGTGACATAGTATACTGCATATAGGTCAATGCAGAGCCGTGAGCCGTGTAAGTGATACAGCAGGTCTGGCTGTGGTTAGACGATATTATATACTTATATGTACTTATGGATGCATAGAGGTAATGATCTGAGACAGTTGTTGATGCTACTGTTTATGTTAGAGTAAGATTTGTTATTGAGTTATTGCGGTAGATATTCCGACACAGACAAGTTCTAACAACCGACGAACCTTTCATATCTATTTCAATTGAATTGTAGTTCAATAATTTTAATGTGTAGAAGTAAATGGTTTTTATTTCTTTATTGTTTTGGAAGAATTGTTTTGTAATTCTAACAGTTATTTAGAGATTATTGTATAAAAAAATGTCTTCAGGAATCGGTACCGAATTGTTTAAATTTCTCAAACATGATTCATAAAAGGGTGTTTTTCTAAAATAATAATGTGGCTATATAAATCTAGAAACATCTCTCATTGATGTTACTGAAGGCTAAACAATAGTGTTTCAATATTTACCTGAAAAAAATCTTTAAAAATAATTGGTTGGTTTGATTTATAAGCTACAGCTTAAAAAAAATAATACCTACAAAAAAAAAACAAATTTGCTCACTTTTTTTAAGTTTCACAAACAAAAGATGTAAGCAAACATAGCATAATAAAGTAGCAAACGTAGTTTCAAGTTGCTGTTGATATTGTTAGAGTGAAGTCGTGTTTCGGTCGTGTTCCCTTACCTTCTTTGTTTGCTAGGCGAAGTCAAAGTTTAATTAGCTAACGTTTATAGAATGTTTCATTAGCTTATGTTAATTGAATCACGCAAAATTTACGCATTCGTAAAATGTAAATAAAAGACATATAATTCATAAAGAATATTCTAGTAATATAGAAGCCATCATGCTTATTTCTTTTAACTATTATTTAAAACTGTCTTGTACTTGATAACAGCTTTCCAGATGGTAAGAATTAGCTGTAGTCTAAAATGGAGCGTGCTTACTGTTAATCCAATAAGAATCTGATCGTTCTCGCTTTGAAGATCTAAATTAGACTAAATTAAAAGGCAAGATCATAGTTCGTAGCGAACAGAGAGTCAAGAAAGTAATTTCACAACTTATTTAAAACTAACTCCGTATATTTGAAACTGTTAAGTTGATTTTATCATTGTCATGATATAGTTTATCATGAGCCTCTATAGAGCACAAACAATAATAAACATACCTACTCGTACAAAACTGTTAAACATTTTACGTGAATTTATACCCGAGTGACAATAAATACATGCAGTTACTATGCAGTTGCCGTACAAAATAAAATAGCCAGCAAACTGCAGTTTTTATGCCCGACGTTAGTAGGTGGCGTGTTTTTGAGTTTACTTCCCTTGGGGATGTTAATATTACAATGTTGCTCGTTTGCAGTAGCTTACAGTAATGACTGTTTTACAGGCATTTTAAGCGTTGTTCGACATAAGTAGCATCATTTTACGTGTTATTGTTAGGTGTTGTGTGATATTAAATTGTTTGTGGTAGATTACACACTTTTGTACTGAAACAAAATTATCGAGTTGCTTTTTGGCATTTTTAAATGAAACTTTGAATTAAAAAAAAAATATTACCATAAATTTGTTTGGAAACGCAATAGTAATTACCAACTAATTCATAAATGAATTTGTAATTTTTAAAAGATTTTACCTAAATAAACTACCAGCATATATCTCCATTTATACACGTGTGACATTAGAAGTCCGCGGTTTCACTTGTACTATTTTGTAGTTTATATTTTTCTCTCAAGACCCTACAATCATATTAAGCGCAACAAACGGGCTTATAAGTTCACTAACACTTATTGATATCATTTATGATTAAATCAAATTGAATTGTGCAGATTTTTACTAGCTTAACGGTGAAGGAAAACATCGTAAGGAAACCGACTTGTTTGAGGACCACAATGTTCGAGGACGTGTGTCTTCCGTGGAAGGACCTGGGCACCCACCACGTTGTATCTGCCCAAGAGAACTCTCCTAACGAATTAATTCTGCGGGGGACTCACGACCCTCAGTCATGAGAAAAGAAATGAAATGAAATTCAATTAAATACATTTATTGTCCGGAAACTAGGTGATTTAGGTTGTTTCTATAACTAAAAGTTAGTTACTTAGTTTACATTTAGGAAGTTCGTCTAGCTTCTAGCCGAGTGGATTTACAGACACCAGTGATTAGTAATGAATTAATATTATTTATATTAACCATGTCACTTTATTATACAATTATTACGTTATGTCATATCTTCATCTTTCAAAAATTGGAAATACGACTAAAGAGAGAGATGATTGAATCATGTTATCACTTGTCTGCAGG